>JAXGGA010001761.1:0-141110 GCA_038373865.1 Uloborus plumipes | reverse complement strand
CATCAGAGGTTGCGATTTTTTTTGGGGGGGGGAATTTGCGCTATTGAGCTTGGGGGAGGGTGGGCACCCCTGGTTCTATTAAAGAGTTATAATAACGATAATATAAAGGTTTATACTCAGTACATAATGTCTCGAAAAAATCAACAAAACACCTGCTAAGTCATTGGAATCCTGCATTTCTCAGTCGAAAATATTACAGTAGCTTACAAGTACCTCCACGAGGTTTGAGGACTCACGATCCAGAAAAATAGCAATATGAGTTACAAGAGAAACATTTTTTTTACAGTTTAATAGGGGGTGGGGGGCGCATTTACCAATCTTTCGGGGGGCACACCTAAGTCTATGTACGCTACTGCTACTTAAACATTCGTATTAATTACTTAAAATTCATTTTTCTTCGTTCAATTTTTTCCAGTTTAAATATAAATTAGTTATTTATTCCTGTGATTTAGGGGAGAGTGGTAATGAATGGGCCACTAACAAAATATGAAAAAGTATTTGCATGAATTTTTTTTTTTTTTTTTGATGCCACCCATAGATGTAGCTATTTGTTCTACTAAACTCATCCAATTTGCATTCGTTTGCGCTGAGCCATTTTCAAACTAAAGTGGCATGGTCAAGAATCTGACTGAAAAGTAGGTTTTTCCCTTTTTAGTAAAACATTTCCTAGCTAAAATGTACCAAGTATTTCACTGCATACATATGTATAAGCTAGTCTTTTCATATCTATAAACTAATCTTAAGATGTATTTTGATGTTATCTAAATTCAATGTACTCAAAAAACCTAAATGTATTCCAAAAGTATAGGTGGGGCTGAATGGGCCACTATGTCATGGTAATGAATGGGCCACCTAAATATTGTTTTTCTTCCTTTTCTTTGGATTTTTGCATTAATATGAAACACAACTGACTGTCATAGATAGATTAAGATTACTGTCGTCAAAATAGGTTTGTAGTAACTTCTAAATATAATTTGCAGATCTATATTATATTCCTATAGTACAATAGACCTCTGGTCGCAGTGCGTGGCTTGAAAAAGCCCCCTCTCTCCTTTATATTATATTCCTCACAGTACAATTTCATTTTCTTTCTTGGTAACTTAAGTCAGATATTTCTTATTCCCGATGTCTAGTAAATTTAAAAAAAATTTTTGAATTTTGACAAGTTTGAAAATGAAGATGAAGTTTTTGAAAGTGATTTTTAATATTATTTTTGAAATATATAAATTTTGTTAAATCATAGTGTGTATTATCTGTTATTTTTTTATATATATTTGATGTTATTTATTTCTTACAATCTCATTATTTAGTCATTTTCTGCTACAATTGGTATGTGTTACATCTGAGTAACACATTTTCTTATAAATTTTGGGCGGTTGTCTGCTCGGTATCTTAAAACTATTGAAGTGATGACATCTTTAGAAGAGGAGCTTATATTAAAAAAGGTTTATTAACACTATTTACATTTCAAATTAAAATTTCTTACAAAAATGGCCAAAAAGGTTTTACAATCTTTTATAGTGGACTTCGTCTTAAAATATTTAACATCTTATTCTTCTTTTCTATTGTTGCCAAACTTAAATATTTGTCGCCTCGAGGTGGAAAGGATGATCTTGTCTTATTTTCAAGGCTTATCTTCATCATCCTCCCCACCTTGAGTTTGGAACAAACTCAAAACCTCAACCAAAAAGATAATCTTCTTATAAACTAATGAAACTAAAATAAAACATTAAACGTCAGTTAACAATTTAAAACACTTAAAACTAAAAAAACAGGGAAAGTCTACTGTCCAATTGAATTTTCTACTAAGACAGTTCAAAAAGTTCTCAAAATCCAGCCTTCTTACGTTTTGGAAGAATGTCCTAAATTCTTTTGGAGAAGGTTCTTGAGAATTTTCTGAGACTTTCCCGAAAACTCCCCACCATGAGGCTCATGGAGGGTCAAAACTTCCACTTGATTTGAGACAGTTCAAATTCTTTCTCAATCTTTTCCATCATGCCGACGCCATTTACAATCACAACAATAGCTGATCTGAGCATCGTGATGTTGTCCCTTGTTGGCGAGCCAGGTCCATTTAAAACATCTTTTCTCGCCAAAATCCTTATAATCGTTTTCTTGGCAGTTTTATCTTTCGTAGGATAGCTACATATTCTTAGAGGTTTTTCGTGTGCAGTTTGCCGTGTACCATCCTGAGTGAACACTATCTTAGCACTACCTTTTTGCAGTAGATTTCTAATGTTTTCTCTTCCTTTGCCAATTTTGAAGCCAGCGTTTGCTCCAGGAATCATTAATTTGGCAAAGTACTGTCTGTCAGCTGTGTATCCACAATCGCTGTCATTTTCCTTTGAGTTAGTTTTCTTGGTCAGCTCAGAATCTTGAAATTCTTCTTTTATCCTTCCTTGAATGCATTTGTCAGATTCTTCTTGGTATTTTTCGCAAAGTCTTAATGTTTCCGATATTCCAAAGGTAGATTCACATCTTCTCGATAATAAATAATTATTTTTTCCTAATATGGCTTCTTCGATTTTGAACGGTAAATTTACTTCATATCTACCATCACCCTTCTGCTCGCCAGTTTTTTCGAAATAGTTCATGTCTGCCTTATTTGCATCGTCTTCAGATATTTGCTGAAAGGGATCCCAAAATGTTAGCCAATCCGTCAAATTTTTATCATCGTCAATTTCATCGGTAACTAGTCGAGGTTTACTAATCTGTGGGGATTCAAGTTCTCGAATTATAATGCTTTCTTTTAAATTATTGGAAGCCGTAGTTGGCGCAATAAAATTGGAACCAGTTTCTAATGTTGCTATGGCGCGTTTTATTTTTGTTCGCCAGACTATTATACTTGTATTATATTCATCGCATTTTAAGATTTCTTCTTCCACATCTTTTAATTCTATGGTCTTCTGAATTTTAATATCAAGAATATTAAGCTCCTTTTCTTTCAAATCCAATTCCGCCAAAAGTTGGTCTAAATCATCTTCATTTATGTTACCTTCTGCTAATTTCGCATCAATCTTTTTGAATAGCTTTATTGCTTGCGATCTTAAAATAGTGCGCTTTGCCTTATAAATTGCATCCATTTCTTAACTATTGCAATTTTCTTAAATAAATTCTTCTGCAATTTGCACAATTCGCAAACAATATCGTATTGCTTCAATAAATTTGATGCATATTCTATTTTCTAAATCAGGGCAAGCAGTTGCAACTTACCTTGTCTTAAACTTGAAGAGGGTAACCAAATAAAGACTTAATCAGATCAAACTTAATGGCGATCTTGTCATCGCTTCATCTGTTATTACCAACTAGACAAGGCCCACCCGGGGGCGCCAAATGTTACATCTGAGTAACACATTTTTCTTGTAAATTTATGGGCGGTTGTCTGCTCAGTATCTTAAAACTATTGAAGTGGTGACATCTTAGTAGAAAAGGTTATATTAAAAAGGGTTTATTAACACTATTTACATTTCAAATTAAAATTTCTTACAAAAATGGCCAAAAAGGTTTTACAATCTTTTATAGTGGACTTCGTCTTAAAATATTTAACATCTTATTCTTCTTTTCTATTGTTGCCAAACTTAAATATTTGTCGCCTCGAGGTGGAAAGGATGATCTTGTCTTATTTTCAAGGCTTATCTTCATCATCATGCATCAGTTTTATTTTAATTGCATCAGTTTTGATGTTTATATAATAAATTTTAAATCAGTATGATTTTGTATCATCATGTCAAGTGCCACATTTATTCTGTCATATTCAGCAAATAAAAGATTAAATCCACATGTTTTCATTGAATTCATTTAGGGCCCATTCATTACCTTAGATGGCTCATTCAACCCGATAGGTGGGGTTGAATGGGCCAAATTTCAAAAGTTTATTTCCTATTATAATTCATTATAGACAGATGCTAATCCAACTTTTATGACTTTTTTAGATAGCCAGATAAGTAAAGTAACTAAAACACCAATTTAGAGTTAAAACAAAGTGTTAGAAAAAATTACATAAATTCAAAACCAAAAAGTGGCCCATTCATTACCACTCTCCCCTACTTGAATAGAAAATAAGGTATTTTTAGTAATGCATTATTATTATTATTATTATTATTATTATTATTATTATTATTATTATTATTATTATTATTATTATTATTATTATTATTATTATTATTATTATTATTATTATTATTATTATTATTATTATTATTATTGTGGTTGTTATTAAATTTGCTTATACAAGTGAAAAATTTTAATTATAAATTAATAAACCCAGGATGGGAGTTTTCCCATCAAAGCATTTAAAAGAGTTTTTCCAGTACTGAAATATATGTAGTAACCAGGGTTGCCAGATTTAAGAACTGTAAATACGGGACAGGCTCTTGGGGGGGGGGGGGGGGATTGAGAGATTATGTCTAAAATTTGAATTTTAACAACCTTGACTTTAATATTAAACGTTTCTCACAAATTAAATGAAGAAAAAAAATACACAATGATCATATGAATAAAAACTTCATTTTTTACCATTGCATAGTTATTTTTCGTCATGAATATTAGTGGGAAAAGGTTTAACACTAATTATTGTGAAAAATTCGTATTTCCCTGTTATTAACCCCTTTTTCCTGACGCAGGCCCATCATTTCAAATTTTGCAGGGGGGGGGGGGGGCAAAAGGTAAATTTTTCCAAATTTCAATGTAAATTATACCAAAAAAAAAAAGCCCACTTATATGTAAATACATTAATTTCCAAACCAGAGGGGAGGCCATTGACCACCTGTCCTGCTGTCCCAAATGACGGGCCTGTCTTGGAGTGAAAAATATAATAGTCGCTTCTACTGATGACTAATGTTTAGTATGTACTTTTTTATCAAAAAGCTGGACGTACCAATGGGGAAATTTGAATGCAAAATAATTTTAATGTGTCATTAACAAAAAATTTTATTACAATTGAGTAATCATACAATTAAACCTTACTATTTGAATTCACTGTAAGAAGTTAGCCTAAAACAAATAAAAAAATCAATATTCAATATTTTTTGAGCAAAATTGTTCAGTTTTCTCAATATTATAACATGATAATTACTCTTATATAATGTCGGAAAATTCCTTTTTTCAAAAATCATATTTGCTACTTGATTTTACTGCTGCAATAATTCTTTCTAAGTTTTGATGGTCTTTAGGTTGCCATAAAGCTCACTGTAATTTATATTTCTGTCGCTCATTGTAAAAATTATGTATCTTAATGATTTTAAAACGCGTATTTGTTTGCTAAATGGAATAACATTTATTTACATCTTTTAGTATAAAAGCGAAGCGAAGCAAATTTCAAAAGATTGAAATTGATTGATTCAAAAAATCTAGTGACTAATAGTAGCTGAACACATATATTTCTTACATAATTGAAAAATTGAGAAGGGCTTTTTATATAATAAGGCATAGTAAAATCATTTACAAGGAGATACACACCACTTTTACTACGAACTTTTGTTGAATTGATTGACACAATAATTTCTGCTCTAAATGAATAGAACACTAACATTACTTCAGAACAGGAAAATATTATAATTCAATCAATTTTCTTATCACTCTATTTCACATTTTTTGTTTTACTTCATATTTTTTTCTGAAAATAATATTTTGTTTTGAAAATGCTGCTTCTAGCCAGAATACGGGACTTGAGCCGTCCCATATCAAAGTTCCCCGGGACGCGGGACTATTTCAAAAAACGGGACTGTTCCTTGAAATCCGGGACCGTCTGGCAACACTGGTAGTAACAAGTGATTTGAGGCAATGAATCGATGCATTGATGTTTTCATTTTGAACATCAATGTTCTGAAATATCGATGTGAGGGTAGGAGGGGGGTATTCACCTTACGTGTGTACAAACTACCGCATCAGGATTGGCAATAATGTTAAAACCAAGGTTTCGACAGACTATGCATGAGTAATGTCTTTCTTTCAAATGATCGGATCATTAGAGGATCGCTTAGTGTTTTTAATCGTTGATAAAACTCGTTCACAAAGAAAATTACTTTTTTTTAAGTTCATTAACAGTAATTAATCATAAAAGATTAAATAGCTCAGATTGTAAGCAATAAAATTAACAAATCTAATTCATTAACTTATTGGTGCAAAAAAAGATGGTGATGAAAAGCTGATGACTAAGTGATGAAGAATGCTTTATTACGATACAGCACAGAGAAACAACTAACAATATGGTTACTTGTGTTGTCATGCTTAAAGAGTAATAAAAGTAAACAATAAATAATCTTTAAATTAGTTTTAAAGAACTAAAACATACGCCTTTAGATGCTCATCAACATGTCATATAAGAAATATAGTTTTTATAATATAGTTTAGCCTTTAGTATTAATAATAGTCAAGAATGTATTACTTCTATATTTGCAAAGAACGTGAATTTTATCTTTTATTCAGTTACACACAAACAACTGAAACACTTATAATACTCGTACATCAACATGTAATATAGTTTAGCCTTTAATATTAAAAATAATCCCATCAGATATATTACTTTTATATTTGAAACGAACGTGAATTAATATCTTTTATTCAGAGTCATATACATACCCACAAGTGAAACTAATGAAAGCGTAATAAAAATGAATGAGTAGAAATAAATGGACTTCCCGAGCAATATTCTAAACTGCACACATTTTAAATAAACGAACGGACAGAGTGTGGTAAGAGTACTGTTAGTACATAGGTACAATGTTCCAAATTCCAGACGGTTAAAAGAACTAAGATTCCATTTTTAGGAGATCTTTTCCTTTATCTTACTGCGCGTTGATCTGAACCCATTTATGCCAAAGTTTTTTTTAACATTTTTTTTTTTCAATTTTTATCTGTTTAAAACTCTTACTTGGAACGGTTTATATACATTTTAGGCGTAAAATATATCGCCGTTGCCATATTTATTAAGTTAGTTAACGTCCTGTTTATGGGATATTTTGCAGATATGTCAGCAAAATACGACCTTACTTGACTTTACTTGTGCAAAGTAACATTACAGAAGGCATCTCTGATCAATTTTGAGCAAATCATTTTAAAATAGTTTAATTTTATGGAAAATAAATTCGCAAAAAAAACTTACTTTCTATGGCTACCCATGCTGGATCGTTGCTAAACTGATTTGTCTGAAAATAGCTGTCAATAAATAAACTCTGATGTCCAAATAACGGCTCTAACTGGTTTTCTCAAGAAGAAGGACTATTTAACTTGTGAAAAACAGCTTTAGTAAAACGATATACCCATTACAGGTTTTTGTATGCAGCAACTAACAAGCGTCCCGTTTTTAGGCTACTGGGCATAAATAGGTTAAGCAGTCAGTCTTTTAGATCCGTTTCTTCATGAACGAGACATCCCGTACTAAGGACATTTTCCCAGAAAGCACTGTCCATCCGTGAAAGCCGTGCCTAGCACTCGCGAACAGTTCCACTTAAAACAGGATAGATGGGTTGTGGGTGATAACTTTCCGAAGTTTTCAATTCTAACTTGCATTTGCTATATTGCAAGATTAGTGACATATTTAACTAAACTATGTATTTGAAATTAACCTCGTTCTACGTTGGCTGATACTGCTCAAAATGCTTCTTATTATTCTTCCCTTATTGTTTCTCACCTAACACACCTATTTTGGTAAGACCTGACGCATGCGTAAACGCGCGGAAATGTTTACCTAAGAAGATCAGACAGTAGTCTACTGACGCGTAGTTAGCCAAAAAACTGTATTTATATATGCTGGGTTATGTTCAACTATCATTACCCCCCCCCTCACGGATATGTTTTTCTCGTACTTACGCCTGTGTCTGAGACATATGAGTTTCTACCTTATTTATTTAAAATGCTTCTTACTGCAACATATTGTTTCTGCAACTAAATTTATGACTACTATTGAAAATTTTCAAACACAAACGATTTTTTTAAAAATTATATCAATGCAGAGATGTATACATTTGTAAATGAACAGATAAATAAATACTTTCTTCAACTTAGCAAGAAAAGAAATATTTTTTGATATTTTGATGTTATGAATTGCTCTTAAAACTCTTTTAAAATCAAGTGTCCCACTCTTATTTCATAGCTCAAATAATGATATCCTTTAATGAGTTCAGCATAATATGTTGAAGAAAAAATACTTACGTCCATTTTGTTTTCTTTTCTCGCTGACAGAATTCCCATTCGTATGAAAAAAGATAGTTTAAAAAAAGTATGTTCCATGGGATTCCCCTCTGAATGATTGTCAACGTCAGTGGCGTAGCAAGAGCAAAATTTAGACTGGGCGAATAAATTTTGCGAGGCCCCGAGCTCCCCCGCATTTTTTTTTTTTTTTTTGAGATTGATAAAAAAATAATAAAGAAAGAAAACTTTCTCGTATTTGTTGTCAATCATAAAAACTAAAATATTATGCATTAAAAAAAATATTTGAGACAAAAACAAACAATATGAAATAATTACTTATATTTTGGGGTAGTTCAATCTGTTTTGAAATGCTTGATATATTTAATTTTTGTTACAATATTTTGATGAGCTGTGAAATGAATTTATAACTTATAAAACTGCAGTAAATACTTGTTCATTCTAAATTTCCTTGATATTACGCTGTATAAGATCGGCTGTGCATTAAGTCTGGTTTCATGTTGCACCCATTAGTGCAACTTTTTCGGCACAGTTGATTTGTTTCAGGAGAAAAAACATAAGACTTAAAATCTAGAAATTCTACTAAATGATCAAAAATTCATCTTTATAAAATTAGCATCTATAAATAACAGCGTCTAAATAAAAAGGGGGAGAGGTGAACATTTTCAATCGCGTATATAAATGGTGTGCGTTGGGCTTTGTTTATAAATTTTGGGGCAGTAGCCCGTCTACAACTTGCAGAGTTAACTTTACGGGTACAATTTGAGGAAAAAACCGTTGAGTTAGTTTTTTTTTTCCGCTTACATGGCTATAGGCTGCGGTGTCATCCAATCTTTATATTACTTATGCCACATGCACATCACAACTATTCACATGGGGTACAATTTAAACTTCCCTGACTGTTAATTCAAATAAAACGTTATTGTTATTTGCCTGTTTCTGTTGATGAGTTTATTCAGCAAAACATTTCCATGTCCTTTAGAAGATAAATGAAAAAATATTAGGAGTCCCCTGCGCAAGGGGGAGGGGGCGGTCAAATAGGCCTATTGGTAAATCAGGATCTGAGTGTAAGAAAAAACGTTAGATAAGTTATTTGCTAATTATCTAAAACCATCAATGCATTTATGCTTTAGATTCTAGTTGAGCTTAGCGGCCTTCTAAATATAACCAAAACAAAGGCTCTTTAATTGATTCTTAAGAATCTCTATTTTGATCCAATGTCGTTGGTTCTGATGAGACAATGTAGGTCTGCTTCCTGAATTTCAGAACTTTTTGATGGTAAATCACTGCTTTGAATGTGGAAAGTCGAAAATAACATTTCTTTAATTGGAAAAGTAAGAAAATTGATTTGTCTAGAACAACTGTTACAAAGGAAGAAAATATAGTCTTAAATGAAAAAAGAAGGAGTTTTGAAGGATTAGTTACCAAATGCATGAGTTTGAAGGGCCCTTCAAAAACAAAATCTTAAATGAAGGAGTATTGGAAGAGTTTTGGCGGAGCGTGCAAAACCCTGACACTTCTAAAATCATTATTTTAGTAACGCAACAAACATGAAAAAGATCAAGAAAAAATCTGCCGCAACGAGGGGAAGAACATCCCCAGAAGCCTTGCATTTAACATTATTTTGCAATCCCAATGACTCTTATGACCAAAACACTCTTCCAGACGGTAATTCTGGCTGTGGGTAACATAAACGGAAACATTCTTTTGACGATTTTCGTCATAATATTGGAAACATTCAGGTGTCAAACATTGAAATTTTTGACGGAGGGATTATATTCCCCCCTCCCCACAACCCAGACATGTGGGAGTTCTATTAAGATGAAATAAATGAAAATAACTATAAATGATATTTTGGCTATGATTTTCATGTTGATTTCGTAAAACTTCATGTTTAAAAGAGGAAGTGTCCAGCAAGTTGGGAGACGGGGGCATATGCCCCTATCTGCCGACTTAGCGCTTATGCTTTTTGGGTTTCCATCTAGTCAACCGAACAACTTCAGCCATTGGCTAAATCAATTTTAACTATTTGTAGGCCCCTAAAAAGCAGGGGTCCTAGTCAGTAATCAGGCTCTGTAGACCAGGATTCTCGGGCTTTTGTTTTAAATCAGGCCCTGAGTGTAAAAAAAAATGCTTCTTTTAGTTATAGTTGGTAATTTCTAAAACCAATCTATCCGTGTTTTCGATTTTAGTCTATTTTGGGGGCCATGTGCAACTATGGCATCGCCTTCAAAAAAAAAAATAGCGTCACATTGTTCCCATGGCCGGATTAGGGGACCCCAGATGTTCTTTAATTGAATGCAGATAAAGATTCAGCCAAAACTGGACTGTAAAGAGAGCGAGCCGAAAGTTCGGAAAAACTTGGATCAGACAGAAGTTCGAAGCAAGGCCCCTTCTTTTTTTTTTTAAATTTTTGATGAGAAAAAATAGTGTTTTCATGTATGATTCGTTTTTCTTTGTAAAATTTTGACTCGGAAAAAAGTTCAAATGGAGAAAACTTCGGGGCAAAGTGGAGATGCGAGGCCCCGGGAGGCGCGAGGCCCTGGGCGGTCGCCCGATTCGCCCACCCCTTGCTACGCCTCTGGTCAACGTGTAAAGGAACATAAATCAAACGATTAAAATAAATTCTATACAAGACAGTTTCAGGGCAAACTATCTGTAGTCATTTACTGAACGTAATTATCAAAGATCTTCCAAATTCTTTCAAAATTCCTGCTATAATGGAGTAAAAAAAGCTAAGATTTGCTTTCCTTTCATTAGATAGAACCCTTTAGAATTTTTGCATTTGGCGATTTATAGAACTTCCACTAAGTTTGCTATTAAATTCCTTTCTGCGTCATAGCTACCATAATTAGAACTTCACTCCCATATAAATATATCAAACTCTTTGTGTTTAACTCAAAAGAGATGTGCACGCATTTTATCTGCAGAAAAGTATCCCAAAATTATTTTTTTGGTGCCTTTAAAGTTAATTACACATGCTGGACTTCTAAAAAGATAGGTTGCCATTTTCGCGAGAATTCTTTAGATGCAACAATTGTATGAATCTTAAGAGCGGTAAATAGGACTTTGTAGCAAAGAATATTACATTTAAAGTGGAAAGACAGAATTGAAGGTATTATTCTCAAAATAACTCTGTTTAAGAAATATTGCTTTGAAATAACACATGTTCTTTCCCAAATTCTTACAAATGGGTTATTGTTTGCTAAAGTGACTAATGATGGCAGAGGGTAGAGGAAAGAAATGATGTCATTGCATGACGGCAGTTTCGAAGTGACGTATTCTTTGGTGCGGTTTTCCATAGAAGAGAAAAAAAAAGTATAATTTGGAGCATTTAAATGAAATTGAAAAAATCAGAAGAAAGAAGGGGAAAATGTTTACCGTATTTTTTTTCTAGGGCTTTTGAAGCAAGTAGCGAATTGCACGATTCTTTTACGACTGATTTTTGACCAGAACTATGACTTTAAATGTCAAATCTCAGGATAACACCTAGTGAGAGATATAGCGCTTTGCTCTTCCACACCGCTGACTAGGGTTTGATTGGTTGGCTACGGTTGACTCAGCCTTTCGCCTTGTTCATGAATAGATAAAATGAGTATCAAACATGCTTGAAAACTAAACCCTGGAGATTCCGCGTTCGGCTAATCATTTTACCAGAACATCTGCTCTGAAACCAAGAGCCCTCAGTCACGTAAACTGAGATGGGAACAGTTGTCGTGGGCCCTCAATAGGTTGTTGTGCCACTGCACTTAACTGAGAATAAATTTCTAATATTAAACCAAGATTTTCTTCAAGATTTTTTTTTCCAATTTAGTTAAAAGAAAAAAAAGACATTTCTGTTTTATGCTGCTCAAAGCCATGCTGCAGTAATGCACTGTCCCATCAGGCGTGCATGCCAAGAGGAGTTATTACGCAAACTGCGTCATTGAAATTTTCAGGGACAGGGCGCAGGCCCGTCATTTAGGGGGGCAGGGGGGCTTTCAGAAATCAATGTATTTACATATAAGTGGGAGTGGTTTTTTATGTTTTCCGATGAAATTACATTGTGTTTGGACCCTTTGCCCCCCCCCCCTGGAAAAACTTGAAATGACGTCCCTGACAGGGGGTATTTTTCAAAGATAAAGGTTAGTAGCTATCGCCACTCGCCGCGTGGCGACTAAAAGAATAAAGTGGCGACTGAAAATATTAGCACCATAAGACAGAAGGTCGTCACTTCCCACCTGTGCTATCAACACTGCTATGCAATTGTTCTATCAACTGTGCTATGCAGTAGCGTTCATAAACCTAGGTGCGCTCCCCACAAGATTCGTGAGTGCGCCCCTTTCCCCCGCACCGCGGGCGCTGTGTACGCCACTAGTGCTATGCCTACCCTACATGTGTTATCAATTAACTTAAATGCTGTTATTTAGTTCTATTAATCTTCATTCTAACTGAGAATTTTCATGTTTTAGTCGCTACTTAGAAGAAGCAGGTACTTTTTTTTTTTTTGAAAAAAAAATGTGGCGGCAAAAAACGAATAAATTTGCGTCTACGGACCACAAGAAAATTTCCCTAATTTTTTTCCTTTTTTTTGGGGGGGGGGGGATTCGCTCTTGCACCTTAGGTCTCTTTTTAGTGGGATGAACAATTGTTCTCAAATTGGGGGAGAGGTTCCTTTGAAAGCAACAGGCAGTAATTCCTTTTTGTTCTTCAGAGCAAAATACTTTTGTTTTAATTCTTCTAAGTATCTAAATTCGAATAAATGCTAAAATAAGAAACCGGCATTTTTTCTCTCTCCTTTTTCTTCTTAAAAGATGTCTCGCACGACCTTGATCTGAGCCCGACCTCTTTTTTGGACTGCGGATGTAGCACAAGCGCGGCGGAGCGCGCAGTCGATTTTTACTGCTGTTTTCCGAGGGAAGGGGGGGGGGGGGAGGGATAATACTTCGCTTAGTTGCATTTTGTTTTTCGCCCGGTAGCTTTCGTTTATTTTTCTTTTTTGAGTGTCCGAACCGTTCATTATTTCTTTTTATGGCACAAACTTTTTCCGCTAATTCGATGTAATTTATCCTCGGCGTAAGAGCGGATTGAAAAGAAGATTACATTTTATGTGTTTCAGTAGGGCAAATCTGCAGCACTTTTCTCGACTTTTTCCATCTCGAACATAAATTATGTTGCGCAGCTTTGGACTGGCCTGCAAAAGCTTTAGGTTAGCATACTTTAACCTCTTTTGACCGGTGGGCCACCAACTATTTTTGAAAAAAATCCACAGAATAACACATTTTTTTTTGGCAAAAAAAAATAAATAAGAAAAGAACACTGTATTATTCAAATGTAAAGGAAAGTAATAAACGAAATTATAAACTGAAATAGACTCTGTAAAAATAAATAAATAAAAATAAAAATTATGAAAACTATGAACAAAATTTACTTTAAAACATATTATTGACAGTATAACTTTTTGAATAAATAAAATTTTCAACGCGCGAGGTTCAAAATTAAAACATGGATGGTATCAATGCATCGAACACAAAAACATCTATTTTCTAAGTCACCGTTTTAATGTGTAGTCATACGCAACAGCTGAATTTATAGCGTATATTTAATAACTTACACCCAAGCTAAGTAAAACAGTCAAGATAAACTTAATAATGTGATGTGTTTTTAGAGTATCTTATTTACAAATTAAGTAAAACAATCGAATAATTAACTGATGCATGTTTGAAATACAAATGTTGAAACATCAATTCAAATTAAAAGGAAACATTTCAGGACTCCACTTGAGACCTACAAAAACTTAATGAATAATGCTAATTAATTAAAGATGGTCATAAATCTTCGCAAACATTCACGTTGTTACGTACTTTTCATTAGTATGATGTTGCATAAATGTTGAAGAAAAACGCTGCTTATCTTTCAGAACTGGAACAAATATTTTCCTTCTTAAAAATTCCTCGAAATTTTATTTTGAGCCTGAGAAAAATGCTGCTTCCTAAAGTTTGCCACCCTTGCCAGTGGCACGGGTAGCCCACCCCAAGAATCTGTTCTGGTTATTGATAATTGGCTGTCAAAAAATCAGTTTGAACCTTAGCCAAGCTTGAACTCTTCCACTGCCACTCCAGACCCAACTATTTTTTCATAGGAACCGTGCTCGAAACTGTACCGGTGCTTTTCTGGTTGTACTAGTTTAAAAGGAGTACCAGATCTGGATCTAAGATCTGCTACCTCCTCCAAAAACAACAACAATCAAGCTCATTAACTTCACTTTTCAGACCTGACTTCCACGAAAGCTGTCACTCAACGTTCTTGAAGATTCCGACTTTCCTCATAACCGCGAAAATTTAGTTTTCGCACGTAATTTATTCCCCGCGGTTGGCAACAATGTGTTTTGACAGCAACCTCGGCCGTTGTTCATTCCAACATTTCAAGGACTCCGAATGTCTCAAAGTAGTGATACTTTAAAAAATAACCTCTTTAATCAAAGTTGTGCAACTGATCCATTAATATTCGAGGAAAGTCCCGTTATTTTCCAACAGGTTTTGAGATTCCGAGAAAAAGAAGAGAGAGTTAACGGATGTTAACCAACAATTGAACGAGGGAGGAAATGCAAACAGTTTGCCCTAAAGATCGGGACATCAGACGCATAATCTTCAAGGTCCCGGCCCTCACAAGGACGCATTCCTTTGCGATTTCTGCATTTTTTTCTTTCGAAAATTGGCTCCACCCTACTGCTTATAATATTGCTTGGAACAATAACACAGTTTTTACTTTATTTTGCAATTACTTAACTTCAAGAACAGCTTGATTACGCTATTCCGCTTTGATTAAAAATTGTATCATTTGCGTTCAAAATAATTTTGAGCGATTTTATTTCTTGTTTTTATTTAACTTAAGTTTTATTAAAAAAAAAAGTACGAGGTGTTATTTTTAAAGCTGAGACACATTTAATTAATCTTTACTGGCCCATATTGAATACTTATTGCAAAGATCTTTTGTTTCCGTAACAAGTGAAAAAAATTCAATCGAAAAGTTAGCATTTTTGGCGTATTTGGTTTCAAAACAAAATGTAGAAGCTTCAATGTAGCACCCTGCTGATAAAAGTTTTCTACTTTTCATTTTGAAAAAAAAGTTTGAAACACTGCACTGCTCATTATTTTATCCAATTATTTTAAAGATACTTACCACTCGTACTTTGCAATTAAATGCCGAGTTAAAGTTGTCGAAGTCACTCGTCCTATTTTGTAATATTCTAGGTAATGTCATAAATCATAGAAATCTTGATGAAATAAAAATAGGTAACTTTTCAACATTTAAAGTTTCATTTTTGTGATTTATAGTCCCATTACTTTGAATCAGGGTCGTAACCAGACTTTTGTTTTGGAGAAGGTTTTACGGGAAGCAGATTTCTCATGAAATCTATACGAACAATCAAATTTTATTTCATTTCTATATTGTATTGATTTTTGTTGAATTAGGTTGTTTTAAAGAAAGGCTGCTGAGTAAAGGGAATTCACGTGAACAAATATAAAAAAAAAAAAAGGCCGGTCTATTAAATGGAGGAAAATCTTATATGCGCACTGCATGATTTTCTCGTACTCTTGTTAAATAATCGATGTATTTTAAACAAATCAACAGAATAGATGCGTGTACTCATGTACGTTTATTCAAAGTAATACTTCTGAAATGTATATTTTATGACATCTATAAAATGTTCTAAATGTAAAGTTTAGCACTTTCCAATTTAAATAATTTTGGAGATTTCATTAGCAATAGCGGTATTACAAAATTTGAAAAAAAAAAAAAAAAAAAAAGCCGATGTATTGTTTTATAAAGAACGATGTCTGCAATTATTTCTATCCTTATCAATTGAAAAAGTGAGGCTCTTTTTCTTCACTTAGGGCAATACAATATATATTTTTCGTTAAACCAGAAGCCGCTGTGATTTCGCCTGCTGTATTTTCAAAAAATCTTTTATGAAACGCATTACAGAACTGGTAGCTAAACCTCCAACTCACAGCAACGTTAACCCATTAACTAGTAAACTGGACTGCCAACTTTCATAAACACTTGGTTTATTGCATTGAAAATAGTGAAATGTTGAACTATTCATTGTTTGAAAATCAATCAAATAAAAAGTTGATAACCTTGGATTTCTTTATACTAAAATCGGAAACTTTAGAGATTATTGCTTGTTAGACGATTTATCTGCAAATAATGACTTTTAGAATTGGAGAAACAAGTTTTCTTGCCATATTGTGAGATTAATATCGCTACACAAGCGTTGACTTTTTTCCGCGCAAGTAACTATATTGCATTAGTTGTAGAACTAATAATAACTAGGTGACCCGTGCGGAATTCCGCAAAAAAAAAAAAAAAAACTCTAAACTTAAAATTTAATACGACAATTTTTATTGGCTTCATTTGCACAACATCGCCATCTACTGCCGTCGTTCTGACAACTTTTCAAAGAGATCAAAGACACGTTCACTTTTACAACTACTACAAAAGTGATACCCTACATTAAAATCAAATACCCAAGGCTACTACTAAACTAAATACTAACGTTATCGCAAAACTACCATAGTATTTTAAAACAACAAAAGTTACAATTAAGGTTTACCGAGATAAGCCTTGGCTTGAAATGTCGCATTTAAAATTGATTTGAACAACAATGTAACGATTTTAACAGTTGAGCAAAAAATTTAACTTTTTCAAACTTCAATCGCTTATAAGTCGCTTAAACGTGGATTTTCGAGATTCTCGTTACGCGGCGCTAGCGGAGAAACGTTCTAAAGAACGCATTTTTTTTAATCTTTCGAATGAAATCAAAATGGAGACGATACGACAATTATTTCGCTAGATAGAGTCAATTTTGTGCCCAAAAATTGAAGTTCGAATAAAAAACGAACCGACACTTTTTAGAGGGTGGGTCTAATTTTCGTCAATAGCCAGCGGGATAAGCTTCAAAATCGTAAATTTTCTTGCAATTCGATAAAGAAATGAGCGAGTTTCGACCGGGTATAGGATTCGGCTTAGAGAAATAATATATGGAGATAACACTTCACAAGAAAATGCAATAAACTTCGTTGTCCAATTTAAATCTCTTGAAACTAGTATCGTGGGGTTTTCATTAATTCATTCGTATTCTGAGTACACTGCAAACAACAGCAAAATGACATAATAATTGATAACACCGAGAAATAGTGATTTGGATTTATTTTTTGACTAACTTTTTACTCCTGAACCAGTGCCAGGATTTACAAGTCTTGGAGGCTTGTTTCATTTTGCATGCTGCACTATTAAAGTACTAAACACGTTTCATTTTAGAGGTTTTTAAATTGTCTTTTCATTTATGTACGCTGATTCTATATCATCTACCATTTTCTCGGCACTCTTAGCTTCTTTTGGGGACTATCGGCCCCCAGCTCGGTTACTCCCTATTCCAGACTGATGAGTTCACACTAAGGACGAAACTGCAGTCTCTGGATGGAATAACCGAGTTGGCGGTATATTGCATGTATTTTTGCCTCAGCCCTGGCTTCGAGGCGGTAACTTACTGCTTGAAGAACAGCAGTGTTTGTAAATTACGTGTTTTTTTTTTTTTGTATTGTACAGTTGTTGTAATCAAAGTTTCCGAGACACTTAATCTCGAGAATATTGTTGCCTGAATTCCAGCAAAGCGGATGAAAAAAATAATGAAAATGACGACTATAACGATAAGTGTGAAGAATTTTAAGCTGAGACGCCCTCAACAAAGTCCATGGCGAATGGCTCTTGATTCCCCCCCCCCTCGCTCCTCCCTCAAAAACAAAAATAAATAAAGAGACTGTTTAAAATAAATGAACCAAATTGTTTTATACTGTACGGAATTAGCGAATAAATAAAGCAAGTTTGTATGGTTTTTTTCTTTTTCTCAAATCCGTTTTCTACGAGCACTCGATCAAACGACCAAATATCGCGGTGCCTTTGTGCTCGCGAGTTCAAGTCTTAAGTTTTAGAACAGCATATTGTATATGTGTGTGTTGCTCTGAAACATCTCAAAAATCTTACTTCGCAGAAAAAATAAATAAATAAATAAATAAATTTTTAAAAAAATGTGTAATTATTCATATTTAGCAAATTCTATTTTTTTTCCTCACTTTCGTGGCTTTTTATTAGTGGAAGCATGAGTGATAGAAGTTCCATAGAGAGAGCAACTGCAGTTTTCTCTTCATTTTCAATTAAAATATCCGCATACACTGTTACACAAATAGATATTATTAGCAACTAAATTCGAATATTCTAATATTCAACAGCACGTGTCTCTAAGCAACTAAGTTTTAAGTTCGAAAAAATTCAGAACAAATGTTTTAATGAATACTCAAACATTAACGAAGCAGCAGTTTCGAATTGACATAACGGAAGTGAAATGAAGATTGTGGGTGATACAATCAGGCAGACAAGCTGATCCGGTTATTTAGATGTAAGTGAAGCTTCATTGGGAATAAATTATGCAAACAACTCCCAGAAAATTGGTGCATAAATCAACGACAGAGCACTGCAAGATTTCAGTCTGCCTCAAGGCGCAACTCTTGGTGCGTTCTGGAGACGGATGCAAGAAGATGGAACGCAGCGATAATTTGCAAATGTCGAGTAGTTTTTGACAAACAATTTCGCGCGTCGTTTTTATAGTGATAGCTCGATGGAACGCGGGAATAATGTGCGAGAAATGGGGCAGCAGTCTTGGAATTATTTGCAATAAATAAAGATTTGGCTCGGAAAAGGGCGATTGGAATTGGGTGCAGGGAAGAAGTTCCTGTTGCGAAATTGGAGGTGCGCGGTTTGAAAAAGAATCATTTGCTTATAAATTGTTGCATCTCTTTTTGAAAGTAATTATAGAACTGTGTGCAGTTTCATTTCTAAGAATATGTGGCAGAGTTCTATTTCTTCACCTCTATGCAATGGTTGAATGCGAAGGTTCCCTTCTCTTAAACTTTTTAATGAATGATTTGAAATTCAAATTAAAACATTGAATTAGTAATAAACCAAAACCCATACCAGAAACCACATAACCTCTTCACGGAAAAACAAGTGCAATTTTCCAGCCTAGAATTAGTGTTAATGGCTACTTTAAATGTTTCCTAAACGAAAAGAAAGGGACGAAAATTCATTGCTTAAAGAAACTAAAATCAACTGCTAAAAATAACCACTAAATTATGAAGGCAAATAAAAACACATCGATTTGGCATTGAGTATCACTTAGTAACCCACTAGTTGCCTATACTCGTAATTGTAACGAATATCAACTTATTCTACGTAACGTCTTAACGCAACGCGATTTAAATTTGACAAAAAGTTTTAATTACACTATAAAGGAGCACGTCATGATTCTTGTTGAAATCCTGATAAAAATACCATTAAAATGTTTGCTAAAAGTGAATTAATGCACTTGGTTTTAATTTTTAAGTTATATGTACATTTTTACTCACAGATTTTATTAGTGGTCAAGAAAACGTCTAAAAATAGGGGTATTCCGTTGTCTTTGATTTAACAGCTACAGCTGTTGCATTGCAACAAAATGACTAGTATACAAAGGTTTTTAAAGCTATAAATATTTTCTATCATACGGATATGGTTACCATGGCAAATAATAGGTTCCAAACAACCAGGACATTGATTAAAATGTTCAGTAAACATAGAAAAAAAAATTCGAATTCCCTACAAATTTTATTAACAAAAAAAAAAAAAAAAAAAAGTTGTGCACAATACAAAATATTTTTCTTTTCTTTTTAACAGGTACGGGGCCCATCTTATTTCGGATAAGTAACCCTTACTTCCCATCTAGTAAGAGGAAACAAGTGAACCATGAACGCTAACGAAAAATAACCGGGCGATATCCTTCTACGAAAAATAATCCCTCAGGTAAGATTTTAACTTTTTGAGCAAGATCTATAATCAATATCGCTATGCCTTCAAAGGTATTGTTTATCGTCGTATCTAAATGACTTGAGTAAATGACTTGGTGAAATGTCAACGTATGATAGTAGTGTCTGAACCAGTGTTTCCCAGCATGGGGCGCATGTTTTACCAAGGGCTTTTTTCCTGGGAGCAAATGAAAGAATGAGTTATTAATTATTTAATTATTTTAAACATTAGTGCTTACCTTTCTAGACTTTGAAATTTTAATTTTTTTTTAGTTCTGGAATGTTGTTTGAAAGTTCTTTAAAGAAAAATTTATCACTTTTAGAGTTACACCTTTGTGAAACACATTCATGTTTTGCCTAATACAAATGAATATCACCATAGAAAAGGGAGTGATTTTCCTTTAAGGGGTAGGTCAAAAAGACATTGGGAACTTCTATAATCATTTGATTTAACTATTTTAAGCAACATAGACGTGATTTTCCACCCTTCTCCAGAAGTTCGTATTTTGCAACGCCATATCGTACTTGCAAGTTTAGTGCTCTTATTTCAGCAGTTGGTACACATTTTTTTTCCTTATCCAGTTATTAGTTTAGGCGTTGAGTATAATAATATCTTATACAATCAATATCGATATCTAAGGAAAGAAATCCCAAGAAGAGAAAAATATGCATGCTGAATGATTTAAATGTCAAGAAGTGTTTTAAAACAAGAAAGATTAATTAGCGTTATAATCATGGTTGTACCACAACATATACATTGATAAACGAAATGTCCGATAAATCCGCTTGAGTTTTAGAAAACAAAAAATTCAAGTCAAATCAAAAGAACCAGATGTGTGCACTAACGAAAAAGAGAGACCTGGAGGGGGAAGGTGCATTTCCAAAAACAGGAAAGTGTGACTATATAGTTTAAACTCGCATAAATTAACCTTAAATCTTAAACTTCTTTCTTCTAGAGTCTAAATCATGTTGAATAGTGACACAGGAATTTTCAGCTATATTTTAAATTAAACTGATTCAGGTGGAAGTACCGACAAAATGAAACCTCTTTGCAATGGAAGTTGAAGGCTGATTCCAGAATATAGCTTTTTATCTGCTACAAAAACAACAAAAAGAACAAGATAATTAGTAAAGAAAATATTGGACAACTTTTCTAAGCTAACATCATACTCCAATAACTGTTCGACATCCTTGAACCCGATCAAAACAGCTCCAAGTATTTGTATAACCGCTGATTTAGAAAGTTCGCGTATTTTTTTTTTCTCCCCCGTTTCTTCAACCGGGCCATAACGTTTAAAACGGGCCACACAAAATAAAGTTCTCATCGAAAATGACTGACGCAATGCACCTAATTAGTAAACAAATCACCATGTAGGTTTCGGGTGTGACCCTGCTCTTTTATCCTCAAGTATCCATTAGCAGACACTTTCTCTTCGATTTGAATCTCAGGTTTTTTATTTTCTTTTGTTACACATAATTTTCTTTTCCTTCTGTTTTTATTTCGCTTTCACCTCTTTCTCTCCACTTCTACTTTTTGGTATTTTTCATCTCTCGATGTTTGCATAGTTGCTTGCTATAGTGAAAAAAACCCTCTAAGTGGAAAAATGCGATGTTATAATTTTGAGATTATCGTATAAATGTTTTAGGGAAAACAACAAGAGGAAGCATTTATTCTTTTTTAAAAAAAATGTGATGAATGTGTGTGGTAAAAGGGAATGCTTTCGCATCTTCGTGATATTTCATCTTAAGCGAAAAAAATAAAAGTAAAAAAAGAAAATAAATAAAGAGAGACAGAGAGAGAGAGAGAAGGGAAAAACTAAACAAAGACAAGTGTAAGAAAATGCAACCAACACATTAAATGTCCGTAATTAAAACTAAAAAATAACACACATACACACACAGAGAGAAATCTGAATCTGTTTTTTTCGCTGTCCAAAAGTTCTCTCTTTCCTCTTTTTTTTTTAAAAAATAATAAATTCAACTAATCTTTAAAGGTAAATATCAGGAAAAGCGCCAATTTGACCATGTAAATTTTAATTGTTAAAGATTCTTAGAAAATAAAATCAATAAGGTATTTTAACTGCACATTAGTGACAGAGATTTTTTTAACCCATTAATGCCTACCCAAGTAGCATCAACTCATCGGATTTTGCTCGGAAAATCAACAAACTCCTCGTAAACTGATCCTGTAACGCACGATGACATCGTTCCGATCAGTATCCGAGCACGGTTTTCGATGAGCTACTTTTCATCGGAAAGCAATATCCTTCCGATCAACTTTCCCGATGAAAATAAGATGAGCTATATTCATTCGGAAAACGATATCCTTTCGATCAAGTTTCCCGATGAAATTCCTCGGCACGGGACTGTTCTGCTCGTAAATTGCTCCAAATCTCATCGTATTCTCATCGGATTTTGCTGCTCGGATTCTGCTCGGCCGATGAGACATATTGGATCATCGGCCGATGAGAATTTCATCGGGTTTCGATGAATGGCCGATCATCGGCCGATGAGATGATGCTGCTAGGGTAGCGTCCTTTTTTTTAGGACGGTCCAAAAAAGGGTCTGAATTTCCCCAAACTGAGGATTTCAACCAAATAATAGTGTTCAATTAGTACCTTGGTATCGTTTCAATTCGTTATCAACAGGTTGCAGCACATAACCATTGTAAAGTGTGTTCTGTAGCAATTTTAATATGATCTTTATCAAAAATCACATCGTTCACAATCTCAAGAACAAAAAGTCAAGTTTTCAAAGTTATTCCCAGATTCCCAGTTTATGTTAATTGCTGATTTTATTTCTTCTTATAAAATGTCTTTTTAAATATTATATCGCAGGCAGAAAAAAAATTTAGTAAAAAAAGTATGTACCCTCTGGGGTCTATCGTAACTTTTGAGGGACGATTTTTCTTTCCTTAATAAAACAACTATTTTCTACATAATATTTTTTTTATTATTTTTCCTGTCCATTAAACGTCGTTTGTAACCAGTATACAAAATATCTTTGGAAAAAAATGCCTGGCATTAATGGGTTAAAATAAGGGTTAAGGACAAGGTGAACATTTACCTCCATTTTAGGGACCTGATGCGGATGTTACAGATCTGACAAATATTACAGATTTCAAACTCAATGTGTATGATACATTATCTATATGATTTATATGCGTAATATAATATGTAGTAAGTACATGTAATATTAACATAAATTGTAATTTACATTGATAAGTATTGAATTATATTGTCATTATATCTCGCGATGAAAATTTCAATTTAAAAAATAGATGGAGGAGAAAATGACATTTGAATGAAAACACTAAAATGAAACAAGAAAACTAAAAATTTTTACATTGTTTACGATTGTAAGTTCGCAAATTTAACACATTTTTTTCGTGAATTGAGAAATATACAAAATTTAATTAAAATTATAATGGCTAAATTTAATTGAAATAAATCAAATTTATTTAGAGGTTAAATTTTTAATCAATATCGGAAGTTTTCAAGGTATTTTTAAAGAAAAAGAGAAGAAATTCAATTGAAATTTTAAAAAATTCTGCTTCAAATTTAACAAATACGATTTCTTTCTACCCTGAATTAAAGTAAGCACGAAACTTAGTTACTGGTTTTGAAAATATCTTTTTAATGATAAGATCTGTTTTTGAAATGCAGAAAATATGATCAGCTTCGTGAAATTAACGTAAAATATTTGAAATGCAATATTCATTTAGTGAAATATTTACGAAACAATTGTTCCAAAACTGCTTCGATAATAAAGTGTTGAGTTTCTGATAAGCAGAAAGATTTTAGAGAGAAAAAACGAAATTATTTCTTTTGGGAAAAACCGTGTGACCTTTCTGTGACCTAACCTGGTAGCACACGTATAAAAAACGAAAGCAAATGTAATAATATACCATTATCTGAATTTAATTGCACCTCAACTCCAATTGTAAAATTACCACAAAAAACAAAGCCATTGTTTACCATTGTTCTTATAACGACAATTATTCGAATCGTCGTAAAATGCGTCTCTGTCCCAGTTTGCACCATGAACTTAACACAAATCTCAACTGGAACAAGCAGTTTTAGACATTTAGCGTATTTGCTTAAATTTTACGTCGTATTTTCTTATTGTATTTTTGTTCATGTGAAAATTGTTGAGTGGAGTTATCATTTATTGCTCTTAAACTCTTTGTCGCACTGATTTTGCTTTCAATAAACAAATAGCTCAAAAATTGAAACTTTTTTCCACGTTTAAAAAGTACTAAAATTCGTTCTATCTTACAATGAAAACTTTTTTTTTTCCTTTGTGAAGCTAGAACGATTTTAAGTACTTTTCAGTTGTTTCAAAATAGTGCTAATCACCTTTACTCCCTGCCATCTTGCATTTCAGTTTTATAAAGGCAGTTTTTTATGGTATGGATCTCTATTATGGTCTTCACTGTTTTCGAATATTTCATACCTCCTGAGGAAATTTCACTCTTGTAAAAAATGTTGTAAAGATACTTTCACTCCTTGAAGGGAAATAAAAGCAAGAAATATCTCTCATATAGGAGGTTTTGGACTCTATCATTTATTTCATGAAATTGAAGTTCGTTAAACGCAGATTCAAGCTATTTCTGGTCTTATCAAGAGAGTAGTCTCACCCCCTGGATGCACGCTTGAGCAATCGTTGAGATGCAGATTTACTGTCTGCCTCTGCAATGCATTTCCTTGATGATGTAAGGAAGGTAATAAATTCCTTGGTGATGTAAGGTTTCGTCATCCGCTGCCGTATTTCCCGATTCGTCTTTTTTTCCAACACAGCCACGTTATTGAATAAAACGAGCAGCAATTACTCGAAAAAACACCCTCATTTGGAAGACTGATAATTGAATTTTCTTTTTAATTGCCGTATTTTGGTTGTATACTGCAAAAATAAACTGATGTTTTTGCAGTATAATACTAGCAGCAGAGGTTCCAGTTTAAAACTGTAAAATTAACAATTTTACGATTTATTACTGTGCATTTTAGTTTTAAACTGGAACCTCTGCGGCCAGTATTATACTGTAAAAACAGCAATTTATGATGCCATTTGTTTTCACAAGTTTCCGCTGATTTACTTACTTCCCAATAAACGTTTACTCTTGAAAGATAACCATATTCCATTTCCAACGTCTTATAAGAACGTTTTTTATTAATACGGGTTGTTTTAACAATGTAACATCACATGCATGAATGCACAATGCGCATAGACTCTAAATTTTGAATAGTTTACTTTGACTTGCAACTGTTGCAATTTACAAATAAAAGCATGACGCCTTCATAATGTTGTAATTTTTACAAACAGAAGTTTAGCATTCAACCTCTGCTAAATCTTGAATCTGGGACTTTTCCTCCCTAAAGCTACAGAATAAGAAAGGAGTTAAAGTGAAGAGAAATCGATGAAGAAAATACTAATCACCAGTCACTCATATAAATGCATTGTATCATATTATTTTGGAATAGGTACAATAAAAGACTAAGGAAAAATTCGATTCATTTATACTTTCATACCTTTACAACCTTACAATTTTACTTTTACGTTCAATTTCAAAATAACTAAATATAGGTATTTTAAAGATAAACAATTGGTCTATTTCAAATTTGGGGCACTATTTGTGAATTGTAGCTAAAAGTCATACGTGTTGCGAAATTCAAATAAGATCATCTATCATGACAATCGTAAGTAATATCATCGAGTATTAAGACACTTTTCAATCATGAATCAGTGGCAATTTCAACGTCTTAGTGTGCCGCTGTCAACAGTTCATAAAATAAATAGCATATTTATTCAATTTAAGGGATTTAGAGGCTCTCCTTGTATCATTACGTATTCATTTCTAGGTGAAGTAGGGCAACTCAACTCCACTCGAAGGGAGAGAGAGAGAGTCATCAGCAAAAGTTGAAGTAATCTGATTTTTTTTCTCACAGTGTCGTCTTCACTCGTTAATCCCCTCAGAATGGGGTCAGCGTCAAAAAGTGATCGTCTGCGGAGGGTGGAAGAAGGGACTAATCGATTATTTTGTCCATCCATGTGAGAAAAAGAGGAGGGAGAGCCGACTTCTCGGGTTAGGAAACCAGGTTGACTGGAACTCCTAAGACGATGACATAATCGAAAACGAGATGAAAACCATGGAAATTGAATTGGCAATGTTTGAACAGGATGCACTTGGCGCGAGGAAAAGGGGTTTCCATGATTTGCATTTTGTTTTAAGCAAAGTTCATAACGCTTTTGAGCTTACTGCTTGACAGCTTATACTTGATCTTTATTTTTAATTGATTCATGCTGGAGAAAGTTTAAGTCGTTGTTCCTGTTTAATGTGCTTATCTTTTTCACTTATCAAGACTATTTGCTTGTTTTGTCACTTCCAGCATGGATATTGTACACTTGTAGGTTTTTCTTTACAATGATTTTCAGAAAACTTAAAGATGATTAAAGATTGGATTTATCTAGAGAGAGAGTAAAAAAAGTGTCCGAAAATTTAAACACTCATGATTTGTAAATTTAAGAACAAACTTCCACGTTTGAACTACTCTTAAATGGGAGCATATGGGGCAAAGTGTAATATAACATATGTTTTTTTCAAATTGAGAAAGTAGGAAATTTATTTTGATAGTTTACAATACAGAAAGAAAGAAAAATGCATTTTGTCATAAAACTTGCATTGCAATATTAATTTTAATTTTTGGTAATAATTTTTCAAAAAAAAAAAAAAAAAACAGTAAATAATTACCCCTTTGCCCATATATGGGGAAAAGTGGAAATGAAACATTTTCTATTTTATTATTACAAATATATTTGAGAACGTGTATGAGCAAATAAAAGAATGAGTAAAAATAAAACAATGAACGGAAAAAAAATATGATAAAAAAATAATTTAGGCATGAAATAGTGAATAAGAAAATAAGTAAATGAATGAATTATAAAAGTGAATTAACACGAGAAAGAATGTAAATGAGTTCATGAGTGAATAGTTAAATGATTTAATAAATGAATGAATAAGTAAATGAAATGGCCTATTTTACTTTGCTTCATACACTTTTCCCATGTGCAGTTGACAAATCACATTAAACATGTAAATCCATAACATGCCTAGTATTAACTAAATGAGTACTGACCTAAACATCAGAAGATATTAATTAATAATCAAAATGCTAATTGCAAACTCTATTATTTTCAATAAAAAATTATTTTTGACAGCTGCGAAATATTAAATAATGTGTCAAATGTATTCTTTTATTGATTCCTTTGATTAAAAATATTTCCAATATTCAAATGGAAAATATTACGTTACAAAAGTATTTCCCACTTCTCTTAAAGTACAAATTTATTATCGAAACGAAAACAAAAAGCATTTCAATCTAAATTTTATTATAAAATACATAGTTCTTTCTTTGTGTATTTTAATTTTTAAAATTACCAATTTGTTAATTTTGGAAAACGTAAACGGAAATATCCCGTCTTCTACGAATGTCTTTGTTATGCTAATGTTGATAATTAACGGCTAATGTCAACACTTACTAGATTTCGGACGCACACAGTAATATATATTTAAAAACCACTATTAAATTAGGCCCCGGTTAATTGAATCAGTGGTTAATTAAATCAACTGCTTTATTGAATCAAGTCGTCAAAACAGAATGAAGTCGAGCTTTATTGAATAAAAACTGTACACTCACTGCAACGTTTCTTGACAACAACATCGTGACGTTAGCCTAATGAAAAACGAGCTATATAAAACGTCGCAGCCTACTTGGCGAATTAGAGGAGATCGCTGACTGCTTGTGAGCTCTTATTGGCTCCGCCCGTAGTGACGTTCAGTGTCAAGTTAAGTTGCTGTCTAGTATAGAACAATTGTGATTCATATAAACAGTGGCCTCTGTACTAACTGTTTTTCTATGCCATTTCTTAAATCTCACGAAGAATTTCACATTCTAGTTGCTAGATTCCCTCTAATCTCTAAGATTATGACTTATTCCATACGTCAACGTTTCTATTTATTTATTTATTTTAAATTAACTATTCATTCATTGTTTTACAATGTGCTTTTAGCATTCAATGAACATCTGTTCTAATTTTATTCAAAGAACGCATTGTTAAAAAAAAAAAAGTTGAAATGGGAGCTTAGTATTTTTTTGCATCTATAAATTAAAATGTAAATCTTGTCCTTTTAACTTACAATTATCTAACAGTTTACTAAACGTACGCTACGTTTTAACATCTGCTGCATAGTAAATGAGCAACAAGCCGTGACTTAAATGGATATAACAGAAATTATGAATTAATTGCATTTAACGTTATCGACTGCAACCTGTTTGTCCCCGAGAAAAGAATAAAATTAAGAACAAACGTGTAGTTCTTCGTTTTAAATAGTAGAAACTAAGCAGCATACAAACGAATTAATGCTACCTGTTGAAGAGACGGGAAGTGGATTTAAGGATGTTTTTTTGCATTCTAAGCAGAAAATATACACTGCACGAAGTAAGTTGTTGTTTTTACAGTAATACTGAAAGCAGAGGTTTCAGTTTAAAACTATAAAAGCTCAGTAAGAGCAAAGACGCTTAACCCTCGTGGGTCCCTCCCATTTCAGTTACACTCAAGACCCTTGGGGTCATAAACGACCCCAATGCTTCCTTTAATTAATTCATTATAATTATTGAATGTTACATGCATTATTTAAGTTCACACACTTTTTAATGCTAAAAAAACAAAAGATAAAAAGATACAATTAAAGTAAAATTTAGTTTATGAATTAAAATTATAATTTTAGAGCAAAACTTACAATAACTGTAGATTTATTTACATCTGTTACAGACCTGAAAAAACATGATTTTTGCAAGTGAATTTCAAACACTTATGACATTTTTCAATGCATTTTCTGTCCAGTTCTCTTGAACAAAAGTTGCAACGTCCTCTTTTTTTGGCCTTCTGGGGAAGTGACCCCAAGGGTCTTATGTGCAAAAAATGCAATTCGGGAAAAATAAAACACAATAATAGCATTATTTTGAATAGAAAACTAGAAGAATAAAAGCCACAAAATGCCATTAAAAACAAATGGTTGATTAACAAAATATATTAAACAGAAATTGCATTGGGGTCACATATGACCCCAAGGAACCCACGAGGGTTAAGAGCCCTGCTTCACATCAGCGGAAAACGCGACCGAAACCGAAAATCCGGGTACTTTCCATAGGAACACCATTTAATCCATTTTACGTTTCTGCTTTATTGTTCTGCTTTACGTCAATGTGGAGCAGGGCCCTAATACTGTAAAATTAGCAGTTTTACAGTTTATTACTGCAAAACTATCAATTGTACAGTTTATAACTGTAACATTAGCAACTTTAGTTTATTACCATAAAATTAGCTGTATTATACTGTAAAAGCAACAGTGTAATACGGGAATCAGGGGTTTCAGTTTAAAACTGAAAATACACGGTAATAAAATAAAACTAGCAAGCTTACAGTTTATTAATGAAAACTAGCAATTTTAGTTTACTACTATAAAATTAGCACTTTTATAGTTTATTACTGTAAAAACAGCAGTGTAATACTGGCAGTAGAGGTTCCAGTTTAAAGCTGTAAAATGCACAGTAATAAACTGTAAAACTGGCAATTTTACAGTTTATTACTGTAAAATTACTGCAAAATTAGCTGTTGTAAAAACACCATTCATTTTTTACAGTGTATAAGCAAAAAAAAATATACTTTGTGTTCCATTTGGAAATATCTCAAATTATAGGAAATGTTTGTGATTAAATAAAACGTAGGGTTTAAGAGAGAATTTCATAAGAAAATTCAGGACATGTCGGCCTTAATAGATTGTAAATTTAACATTTGGGCAATTTCATTTGTGTCGGAATGGCGTTTTTGATGAGGAACAACAGTTTAAGTGATTGTAGTGAAATTATATTCTCTAAAATTAACATTTTCTCCCTTGCATTTGTTCGTTAGCAATTAAAATATGAAAAAAAAACACAGTAAAAATAATTTTGTTGCGTTGTTTTTCTATTTTTATGCCATTTTTTGCTCCATGATGGAATGACATTTTTGTCAACCAAGCTTTTGGACTGTGCAAAATGAAATTTCTGTTAATTACATATAGATCCCTCCTTTTAACCGATGAGTAAAATATACAGAAGTAACAATAAGAAACTTTATTTTTACGTAAGTTTTTGCTCACACACACATCGGATTAAAATAGTTAAAATTTATGTGATGTGACCGGAGAGAAAAGAATTTCCAAGTCAATTTATTGCAGTATAAGTAATATTTTAAATGAAATAACTGCATATGAATCATATGAAGTCAAATATGTATAACATAATTCCTATAAAATTAGTTAAAAAATATTTTCTTAAAAGATGTCATTTTCTTGGAATGGCGCATTCTTGAAACTGTAACTTCTATTTGATATGCTCGCATCTAGATGTAAGCCCAGGTAGCACAAAAAACGTTTAAACGTTTTTAATCCGTTGTAATAACGTTAATAACCATTTTACAACCTTTAAAAACGAAATGTGCTACTTGGGAGCATTCTGATTTTAAGAATAAACGAAAGAACAGAACACACAATCGTTTTATGCAAACATGCATAGTTAAAGTTTTAGATTTCGGGAAATCCTTACTTAAAATTTAAAAATCTCTTTCACACCCAAATTTCCATAATGAAATTTATTCATGCTAAGTCTCAGTGTTGGAAGCTATACCAATATTATTATCCATTTATTGCCAAGACTGAATGTGCAGTTCCTTCCTATTTTATTCTTTATTGTTATTATTCTTATTATTTCACAGGACTTGCTGTTTATAGCCCAACATACAAACCTTAAACCAAGAGTTGATTCCTTCAAAAATTGATTGTATCAACAGACGTACCGACATGCCGGCCACATACATACAAAAAAAAAAATGATATCTTTAACTTAGAAATGATAAAAGATAGAGAATAGAGCATTTTGGCAACATTAACCGTTTGATGCGAGTAGCTGCGATGTCAATAAGCGGAAGCTGTTTTCCTGAACAAGGAGAAAAAGAAATTTATCCAGTAGCAGATTTGCACATTTGGGGATGCTCTGTAATGCTGTTTTGGGTATTCCATTGTGTAAGGGCCATTCAATGAAAAGTGAAACCAATTGGTCAAAAATTCATATTGAAGTTATGTTGCTATGTTATACATCATTTTAAAGCTTAAGATGTATATTTTAAGAATCCTGCATTGGTTTTTTGGTGAGAGTTAGAATAATACTTGTTTTCTTAGCTGGAAGTACGATATTCACGAATTTGTAAAAAATCAGAAAAAAGAACACACTTTCAAATGCATATTTCTCATCGAAAAGTAAAAACAAAAATAACTACTTGTAGCACAATTTTAACTACTAAGACAGTACTATAATAATATGCATTCATTAATTTCTTTTGAATTGATCTAAATGGTGTAATTGAAGTTTGAAAAAAAGAAGTTTGATGTTACATCTGTAACAAAAAAGAAGCAAAAGTTGTCATTACGTCCTAAAAAATCAAAATTAAAAAAACCCTTAATGGTCCTTTTGGCAAATTCTTAGAGTAATTGCGCACCATAGTTAAAAATATTGCAACTGATTTAGTTTTTAAATTAATGCTGTTACAGACGTAACATTTCGGACATAACAAATGGCTCTATGTTACGTCCGTAGCAAAAGTAAATTTCCAATTAAATAGGTAAAAAGCACAGGATGAGCAATACATGTATATAGCATAATATGGTACGAGTACTAAAGTTTCTGGTATTCTGATTTTAAAATTTTTAATTATGTCGGCATGTAATTGAAATTTATTTGCGAAAATGCAGTTCGAATTTCGAAAACGTCGGACGAAAAAGGACACATTTTTTCATTCAAAAAAAATTATCAAAATTGACCAACTGTCACCAAGAAGGTTAAATTTTAGTTTTGTACTAGTATTCTGCTATATCATCCAACATTTTCAAATTTTTAAGTTCTCCTAAGACCAATCACTGATTCCAGGGAGGAATTTACTTTTCCCGATTTTTTTATGTATAGCAGCCCCATTATGCATTAATTTTAAGAATACAAATAAATAAATTTGTGTGAAGGTCCTTCTAAATTTTTCTTGTGTCAATCTTTCTTGGAAATAATTGTCTTAAGATGCATTAATTTATTGTTACATATTGACATATCGGCATATGCTCTCAACTCCTCCAGACTTACCCAAATTTTCTAAAACTGTTACAGTATAACTTAAAATATTCAAATAATGTGTTAATTAATGCTACTGTATTGTTTTAGCACAAAAATCTTTATTTATTCCTGCTTTAAAATACTGTTTTCTACTTTCAAATCAGAGATGTTACGCCTGTAACACCACTTTGTTTCGTCCGTAACAAGTTTATGAATTTTTTTCACAAATTTGGCAGTCAAAATCCACACAATCTTTATGGTTTTAGAAAGCTTAAAGTCTCTAAAACACGTATTTAAAAAAAAAGTTCAAAATTTCCGTATAATTCAGATGAATATTGTAAGTTGTATGACATAGTCGAGTTTTTGCTGTTTTGTGAATTACGTCTGTAATAGGCAGTTTTTAATTTCTGTATTTTTTTGTAATTAAGCAATCTGCACGCAAATTTAATGTAGCATAAACATCATCAAGTTACACTACAGGAAAAAAAATTGAAGACTTTCATCAGCCCAAACCAGAATTATGTGTTCAAAGTCTGCGATTGTTACGTCTGTAACGATGGAATTGCCCACTAGTATTCCGCTATATCATCCAACATTTTCGAATTTTTAAGTTCTCCTAAGACCAATCACTGATTCCAGAGAGGAATTTACTTTTCCCGATTTTTTTATGTAGCAGTCCCATTATGCATTGATTTTAAGAATACAAATAAATAAATTTGTGTGAAGGCCCTTCTAAACTTTTCTTGTGTCAATCTTTCTTGGAAATAATTGTCTTAAGACGCATTAATTTATTGTTAAATACAGTGCGTCGCAAAAGTTTAAGCACTATGCAAATTTTTGAATAAAAAGAAATCTTTTCAGCAGAATGCTTTCCTATTTATACTGTAAGTGGCTACTATGATCCTAATTAAGTGTTTCAAGTTTTGAAAAATATAACCGCAACAAAAATCAGAAAATACAAAAGATATGTTTTTGGCTGTCGCAAAAGTTTATGCACAGATCAGATTTTATGCAAATATCTCTTGAAACGTGATGCGTGAAGAACCAGTGCGGTTTTTTAAACGAGTTATACAGTGTAGCAATGGCTTAAAGTGTTATCAAGATGCCGAAGTCACTACAGTTCTCGTCTGAAGAAGTTGTGAAATTCTGGAAGCTGAAAGCAGAAAGTAACTCTGTTATGCAAATTTCAGTGATTTTAAATCGATCTAAACGTGGTATTTATAATGTTCTGAAACGTAGAAATCAATTTAAAAATGCGTTTCGCTCAGGAAGACCTAGAAAAACTACCTCTCGTGAAGATGGAAGAATTAAAAAACTGGCCTTAACTGAAAATTTGTCACTTAATCAAATTAAAACTAGACTTGTAACAAAATTATCACGTGATACCATAAGCAGACGAATAAAAGAATCAGGATTTATCAAAAAACAAAAGTTAGCACTCAAACCTTTTCTGAAAAAGTGTCACAAACAAGCAAGACTGCATCAGTGGGCAAGCATCATATGCATTATAGTGACGAATGGATTACTGATGTGTTCTCTGATGAAAAAAATAAAATTTAGACGGTCCAGATGGGTTCTCATCTGGCGTGACTTGAGGAAAGATCCGAAGTGCGTATTCAGTAGGCAACATGGTGGTGGCTCAGTCATGGTATGGGGAGCTTTTTGTTTCAACGGACAAACTTCTCTTAGCTTTCTAAAGGCTAGACAAAATTCAGAAAGGTAACAAGATACCCTTAAGAAAGCATTTGTTACCATTTGGTGAAGTCCTAGGTGGTCCTGATTGGTTTTTTCAGCAAGACAACGCTTCAATACACAATTCCCGTAGTACGAAAGAATGGCTTGCTTCTCAAAATATTAGTGTAATGAACTGGCCAGCACTCAGATCGGATCTAAATCCCATAGAAAACAACTGGGGAATTCTCGCACGTGACGTATACCAGAATGGGAAGCAGTATTGCTCTGTTCAAGAGCTTAAATCTGCAATCGAGGAAGCCTGGTACAGACTAACTCTCAAAACCTTCCATAATCTCGTGCTATCGATGAAAAATAGCATATTCGAACTCATCAGATGCAACGGTAACTCCATAGACTACTAAAAGACTTTTATGCTTTCTAAAATATATATATTCCGTTCTAAAAAGATCTCTTGGTTAATAAGCTACTTGTGTTTTAGCACAAAAATCTTTGTTTATTCCTGCTTTAAAATATTGTTTTCTACTTTCAAATCAGAGGTGTTACGCCTGTAACACCACTTTGTTTCGTCCGTAACAAGTTTATGAATTTTTTTCACAAATTTGGCAGTCAAAATCCACACAATCTTTATGGTTTTAGAAAGCTTGAAGTCTCTAGAACACGTATTAAAAAAAAAGTTCAAAATTTCCGTATAATTCAGAGGAATATTGTAAGTTGTATGACATAGTCGAGTTTTTGCTGTTTTGTGAATTACGTCTGTAACAGGCAGTTTTTAATTTCTGTATTTTTTTGTAATTAAGCAATCTGCACGCAAATTTAATGCAGCATAAACATCATCAAGTTACAATACAGGAAAAAAAATTGAAGATTTTCATCAGCCCAAACCAGAATTATTTGTGTGCAAAGTCTGCGATTGTTACGTCTGTAACGATGGAATTGCCCGTAGCTTAACATTTTTTGGAACTTTTCTGGACGCTTATGTCGTGGGGGTCTCACTCAATTGCAACACTTGCAACGTGGTAAATCCATCACTGCGAGTACCGCATTTTGAATACGCATTAAAACTAGCGGTTTTACGTGACATAGGTCTCAGGCGACTTTTTATAAAGCTTTCTCTGTTTGTAATGTATTTTGATAGTGAGGGATAAAGAGATGTTATATAGAGATAGTTATTTACAGTGAACTCTCACTTATTTGCCGGCCTAAGGGACCAACAGAAAAAGGCGTATAAGTGAGAGAGACGTATAAGCGAACAAGCCTATTTAAAGGATTAAAACGCAACATAGTTTCTAATGAGAGAATGAATAAGAATGTTTTTATAGAAAAGGGACATATTACTACGATCTGGCAATTACTCTAACGTAACTATAACAATAAGGATAAAACAAGAATTGTAGTATACCTAATTACAAACTGTTCCCTTTAAAACGATGCCTTAATAGATAATTGTCCCTCTCCGAACTCCAGTTTATGCGAAAAAATGCCTTCCGTGAACAAATAAAGGCGAAAGATTAAAGAGGAAAAAGAAGAAAATGTTTTTTTTTTTTTAAAAAAATAAATTAAATTTTTAACGTTTAAGGGAAGGGACCATTTAAAATCGTCGTATAAGTGGAAAAGGCGCATAAATGAGACGGCATATAAGTGAGAGTTCACTGTATTTTCATCGGACAGCACATGTATACAAACACACACATAAAGCTACATCATCGAACTATATAATCGGAATCGAAATCAATAAGATAACCTCGAACTACGAATACTAGAGTTCTAATCTTTCGACGTCTGAATATGGAGTGAAAATCATGAAGGAAAGAATAAACATGGATAGTTACACTCTGCGTTAAAAAAAATTTAAAAATTGAAAAGAAAATTCGGAATTAAAAACTAGACGGAGAAAAAAAATCTTTGAAACTTCCTCCACTCACTTCACTAGAACATATAAATTACTGCAGATAAGAACTTTAGAAATCGAAATAACTTAATGAAATTAAATTGTAATTGTTTTTATAACAATTAGAGCTGAAATTTAAAGAGATTGAGAATGTGAGAAGTCAGAGGTTTTTATAAAACTCTCCCATCCTTCAATCCTTCATATTCCACTTTTTTTTTTTTTTTGCAGTAACTCAAAACTCACATTAAAACTTGAGATATTTTTGTTCAATCCACGAAGAAAATTAGCTTACTATTTTAATCAGAATCGTCTCTAAAACATCTACTAACATTATAATACTAGTGTAAGATGACATCACCAGATGGCGCTGAAAGAGCCATTTGCTTGTTGACAAATCGAAACGAAAGCATGCGAAACTGATTCGATAACACAGAGCGATTTAATAAATCGTTTCTTTTCTCTCTTTATTTATTTATTTTCTTTGAACTTTTGAAACACTAATGACTACTGCCTGTTTTGATCTTTTAATATTTATTTATTATTTATTTATTTATTTATTTCCTTATTTTGAGGGTTGAGGGAGGAAGGAGAACTGGAAAAGTTTTAATTTAGAAATTAGGAAAAGAAGAATTAATACTAAATATTGATTCAAATACTTGGGATGAAAATCTTGTCTGTCGTGAATTTATCAAAATCCCTACTACAGTATGTGAAGAATATACGTTAATTCAACCATTAACAGGTTTCAATTTCAATCAACTTTTCTGGGGAGCTCGCGCGAACTTAGAAATGTACTTCGTTTTAGTTTAATACGGATTTCAGGCCTGCCATTTGAAATATTTCCAACAAAGGATGGGAGGGGGGGGGGGATATCTTCTCTGTGACAATTTTGGGGCTTGAAATTATCACCCTTCCATTTTTGAAAATACATTAATTTCTCAACGTCAGGAGCTCCTCCTAACGCCCAAACATGAACTGGTGTATTTTGTACATTTGTCGGCTTCAGACAATTTACGTGTGAAAAAGGTTCTAAACACACAATAGCTTCCCAACTTTTTTTGTTAAAAATGTTAAACAATTACTTTTATAACTTTTTTTTTTAAATAGATGAAAAGACTCTTATTATTAACACGAGCAGGGTCGTATGTTTCTCGTACTATACTAGAATGCAACTTAACTTGGCACCGACGTCATTACGGGCGGAGCCAATAAGAGCTCACAAGCAGTCAGCGATCTCCTCTTATTCGCCAAGTAGGCTGTAACGTTTTATCTAGCTCGTTTTTCATAGGCTAATATCACGCAAACGTCACGATGCTTTTGTCAAGAAACGTTGCATTTTAGTATAGCGATCGATGTGTGGCGACTCACACGTGTCACACAATAAATTGCATATTATATTTTTGCGTTTTGCTTTTTAGTAAATTAACTTGCATGGTAGTTGTGAAAAAATAGGGTAAGTGCTCCAGTAGTCGGCTAGTCTCCAGCAGTCGGCCACAATGACATAAAACTCCTCATAAATAGTACATTTTTAAATCAAAATCAGATATGATGCATTTACACATTTATGTACCTATCCTCAATCATCAACCAGTGGCAGTTAAGTTTTTGGTACTTTTTTTGAATTAGTGATGAGTCATTTCATTTTGAATGGTGTGCCCGTCATCCAAGATTGCGATTCTGCTTATTTTTCAGCTAAGATGATTTTGTGGCCGACTACTGGAGCATTTACTAATGTTGACAACAGCTTGGATTTAACATTTTTTTTTTTTAATTTCTAAAACAAGTAGGTGATTCACTATCAGAAAAGTTCATTCTAAAGTTTTACCTTGTTTTTGTTGCTGCATTAATAGCTGAAAGTTCTATGTTAGCCAAGATCAACAAAAGATCTCTTAAATGGCCGACTACTGGTGCTTTTACCCTGTAGGTTTTCTTTTTTCAAAACTATATTTCATGAAGTAATACATTTAGTTTCCATTTTTCCCAAAATTCAGTCAAAATTTGAGGTAGACCCCGTGGCACCCTCGCAAATCTTCCCATACAAAGTCTAATCCCCGCTCTCCCCCTTGGCGGGAAATGCCTATCCGCTAGATGCTGTTTGTTGACTAAGGGGGATCCAGCTTCTGGTTTCGGAGGTGGTCATTATTTAAAGATCAGTGCATTAACTGAGATGTCCAGTCCAAGGAGGGGACATTCCACATTTTGCAGAAAAAAAAGGTGATGCGGCCATTAAAGTTTCTCTGTCAGGATTGCAAATTTTCTAGAAACAAGATTTTCAGCTATTCTAGATCTAATCTATTTATTTTTCGCAAACAACTATTTATATATATTTTTATTGGTGTGAAGTCCGACTTCCTCAGCACGAGCATGCCTTAAAGACCCGCTAATGGGGTAGGCAACCTTAAAAAGCACAGCAACATATTCACACAAAGAAAGGACGAGTAGAACCATGCCAGAGCCCGGGATTCAAACCCGGAACCTCCCCATGACAGCTGGACTTCTCAGGTCACTAGACGAGGTGGCTGGCACATTTTTCAGTATGTGCAGAATAAATGAAAATATTAGGGGTGGGGGTTTGGATTTACTTTTAAAAAAATAATTGAAAATAAAAATAAACATAGTTTTTAAAAAAGTTAAATCGAAGTGAGGAAAAACCAAAAAGCAACGTCTAAAAGCACAAATAGATCAAGTTAAAATTGGCAAACATGTTTCAAAGGCCTCTTTCTTCAGTTAAAAGCAAGAAATGGTTTTTAATTTAATCGAAGTGTTTTAAACCAAACTATCATTGCATTTTTTTCATCTTCACGAAAATAGCACTAGACAAAATTAATTCGATCATTGCGGCTTGGCATTCTCAGCGCTCACCAACACACGCTGACGTAATAACACCAACAGAACAAAGAAGCAAAAGAATTCCACAAACAAATCCAATCCAGTGACCAAACTGCTCAACTATTAAGCATGACTGGCATTGAGGTGCTTACTGAAATATCACCCAGCTCCCGGCGGAGGCACAAATCGAGCCTAAAACAGAAAGCAAAACTGGGAGCAACCCGCTCATGTAATGTAAATAAGGTCTCTTGGTTTTTGTTCCACTTGCGGGATTTTTCCATCACGAGAGTCCTTATTTTGTATGCGTCACACAGCTTGCGCAATGCGGTCAAACCCTCTTAATAAGAGGACAACTATAAATCTTTCTTTTTTCTCCCCCATTAGGCTTTGGGCATCCCTACGAAAAAAAAAAACAACTTAGCATAATTTATTTGTTTTAAAGTGTGTTTGGTCAGAATTTTTAAGAGGATTCAGCTTTTTTAGTAATATTGTTTGATTTTAATGAAATTGAAGTGATATTAATTTTGTAATAGTTTAAAGTAAACATAAATGAAACGAAATAAGCATTTTTTTAAAAGAAGAAACAAGTTTGGTAGACCGACTTTGGAAGAACCCCTCCCCCTAAACGTAAGGTAGGTCGACCAGAGAGAGACACCCCTCCCTCCCCAATGAATGAATATCTCATATTTTTATGAAAATTAGGGTTTTTAGACCTAAATCGTAGCAGCATCTTTCTCATATACATTTCAGAAAATATTGAGTGTATCCACTGGTTGAGGAGTTCATCCGCTGGGTCGGGGCCCTTTTTTACTGCCCGAAAAAACTGATGCAAAACAATAGAAATTCTCCCACATTGTTAAAAATAATTAAATGCATATCACTTAAAATAATTTTTCCTTAATGTTCCAAAAACCAGTTTTTGACAATGCTATGATGTTTTGAAATTAAATAGCGCTTAACTGTTCATTCACTGGTCGGTTTATCCAAATTTGTGAAGAAAAAAATAAGACTTTGAAAAACGCTTTTAAACACATAACTTAAATAAAGAAAAGCCACAAAAATTTGTAATACTTAAAACTCCCGGAATCTACGAACCTATGGTTTTTTATTTTCAGATTTGAAATAAATTTGTTAACTTTGTTCACAAAAACAACTTTACAGTCATTATTACTATTATTATTATTGTCAACGGTTAAGACCTTTTGTCTACACATAATTAATAGAGTAAGTAAAAGCGAACAAAATTAAGCTTTACCGTATTCCACCCCAAGTTGACTCGGCTGCACCTAATTAGGTGGAAATAATTATCACGTATTAGGACACCAATGGATTAAAGCCGACGCGTTTTTTAATCCCGTATTATCTGACAATGTGTTTTGCACAATTCTGGCTTATGACGCTTACAATTGGTTGCTATGAATATGTTAGTGTTGTGTTCTGCTGTATCCTGTAGCCTGTGGCATAATAATGATCTCTCCTTACTGGGCCATGTCCGCGTGAAAACTAAGACTTTTTAAACGACTTAAACAGCAAGCAGTTGCAGTATGTGTTGAGGACATGTTTATTAATCCAATATCCGTTGATTTATGCTAGTAGTTAAGGAGTGACAGTTTGTAAGGTGAACCTACATAACTTAAACATTATTTATAGTTGAATGAAATCTAGCTTGGCAGAAGCGTAATGCTGTGATTAGGATCTGTGTAGTTTTTACAATGATGACAGGTTAGGTTTGCCTGAACTATAATTAACTTGCTGTTCTATCAAAACATTTAGCTCGTATAAATCATCCTGACTTAAGAGAGATTGAAAGGATGTCTTTCCATCCATAAGCTTATATTTTTTGCAGTCAAAAAAGAGTTCCTTGTAACACAGAAACATGTGTCTGCAATTAATTTTCAAATTTGTGCTTTTTAAAGTTGTTCAAACATCGTTTAAATTTTTTCAGAAGAAGGTATTTATTTCGTATTGAATAATAATTCATCTGTAGCACATTTTTGCTCTAGATCAGCAATTTTGAGCATTGTTAAAGCTGTCACTTCCCAACGGAGCAAAAATAAATAAATGCACATTTAATAAATATTACCCTTTGTGAAACTTCCTTAGTTTAGGGTATAGGGGAAGGCAAAGGGAGTTCTGAATTTTAAGAGAAAAAGCACTTTCAGCTTCGCTGTCTTCGTTTGAATCCTTTTTTTTTCAGCCTACTGTTGAAGTTATAGTGTCAGTTGGCCAGAAAAAAAGGTGACTTTAAAAGAAGTAATCATATCTCAGTAGAGTGATGATGAGTAGTTTTTTCAATAACCATAAGAAACGTATTTGTATGGTTTGATTCAATGTTTTTACTCTGGAAGGACAATCTAAATGCTAAATTTAAAATGATTTATGCAAAGTTTTAAAATAAAGAAACAGAGGGAAGAACGGTAAAGAGGGGGAGGGAATGGGAAATAGGTTATAAAGACGTTTTTGCTCTTAACTAGGTGACTAAGTTAACTAACTAAACTTCTCTAAAAAACTTACTAAGTTCAACTTAAAGGAAAAGAAAAGATTTTTCTACATTGAATAATAAGTATTTATGAAAGAATTTAGAACCTATGTTCCATGTCAGTAGAATAATTGGGCTTGATGGTTCAGAGGTCTTTTCTTGACGTCCTGTTATGTGTTTTTAATAAGTTAAACAGTTAGAGGAACAAATTCCTCTTTGTGCAATTCAGAATCAATTTCTGTTTTTTCGCTACTAGATTCGTCGCAGCACTCAATCTTCGCTGGACGAAGTTGGAGGAAGTCAGTGAGACAATCAACATTATGGAAACTTTCTTTCAAAGTCTCATTACTTGGAAGTTGACCATTTCCTCTGAACCTCTGCTGTCTCAATATTCATAAAATAGTTCATGACCCACTGAGGAACTTCCGAGGACACTGTATCCCCACATTGCTAAGAAAAGCAATTGTGAAGAGAATCAAAGTTTTGGCAATACACTTGCATTATTGTTGGAGGGATTTGATTTTCCTGATATAGATCCGAAAATATTGAAACGGATTGAACTTGTTGCAGCCAAAATTCCGCTTAAACAAAGTGAGTTCGTTCAGAAGGAACGGTTGGAAAAGAAAACGAATTGTATTGTGATCAAATCGATCTTGTCTTTTTGAAATTGCAAATTACTGATCGATCATATGAGCCACACTAACTGTATAATAGAGAATGCACAGATTATACATATTTAGCTTTTTATGCACAGAATCATAATCTGTATAAGTCATTAATCCATTTGCTAAAGCCCTTGAGCCTTTTTCAATGAGATAACATTTTTGTTAAGATAAGGGGAATAAAAGTGATCAAACATCATTCTAAGATTCGCAATACAAGTTGCACTGATTTTTAGTTTTTCAACTTTTTTGTTCCTCACTTGCAGCGCCATTAATTGGCTCACCAACTCCGATCCTGTGCTTTTTACTGAAAGTTAAAAACTTCTATGGGTGAACTCGTAATTTTGATGCCAATCGCAATGCATTTTTGTGGCCTTTGTCGAATATAAAAAACATTTCCTGCTTTGTTTTGTAGCCTTTCGGGGCTCTTATGTCGTGGGGGTTCCTTTCAATTGCGATATGATAAATCTACCACCTAAACTGTTGCTGCATCAGAAATTACTCAGAAACTCATTGCAATTAGCTGGTTTTAGACTAAAATATATTCAAATTTTAGTTATTCCAGGCTAAATTACACGTTGGTGGTTATCCATAACTGATACCACGCTTTGAGGACTGAAGGGGATCAGTAGCGTACCTAGGGGGTGCAGTGAAGAGGCTAACTTAAGAAATTAAGCCCCCTCCCTCACGGTAGCCTTGATGGGAGATCACGGACGGCCACTGTAAAATCCAAAAGTAATTCTTTATTCAGGAAAAGTCGATCATTTGACAAATCTAAGGACAACAATTGCAAGTTTGATATTATTTTTTCCTTTTTAAAAGTTTTTAATGATGCCAAGTGCTCCTTCTCATAAGATGTTTCATTTTCCCTTCTTGCGCTTATTCTTACGATTTTTTCTTTTTCCTACAAACATAATCAAATAAATTATTGTTTACTGAACTTTTTCTTTTTTTCAATCGGTCAAAGTGCTCCCCCCCCCATCCCCCCTCCCAGGCTGCTACGCCAGTGGCAACAGCCACTCTTGCCAGCTCCAAGCTACGCCATTGATGGGGATTCATGAAACTAGCATTTTGTTAAAATGGAGGGAGTAACAAGAAGTGTGACATCAGACAGTCTTTTACACAAAAAATTTTTTTGTGAAAGATAGTGGGGACATGGGACAAGGGGGAAGTAAGGTAAATTGTGACGCTTTGTGGAAAAGGGAAAGAGGGGTCAAAATTGTTCGAAAAAAGTGACATCATTTATGGACAGTCCCTTACTGCAACTACATCTTCTTACATATCAGATCCTTCATTTCAATTTTCTCACACGCAACAAGCTCCAACCACCAGGATATCACGGCTCCTGATGTCTTATTTAAGCATGACCCACAAATATCCTCCTCCATCCAGCACGACGTTTTTGTCACCTCGTCCCACCTTTCACCCCGAAAGCAATCGCTAAACGTCCCCTCCGTAACGGTTCATTGTCCCTCCCGAAGCGAAAGGACTTTTCCCACTCACAAACACAAAGGATTCATTTCGTCCAACAACCCAAGAGTTGTCTTATCGGAGCGATTATCACTTCTACCTTTCCCCGTTTGATGATGGCATCCATCTATCTACAAGGTCAGTCGGAGGATGCCTAGCGTGGAAGATTCTCTCTCAAGAAAAGAACTCGAGCTTTTGCATGATACCTCCAACTTACTTTCAAAAATGAAAGTAATTCACGTAAGACCGGTTTGAGGGGAGAGTTTTTTTTTTTTTCCTTTTCTTTTTGTACAACTCATTACTAGGTCTGGCGCCAAATGTAGTGATACGGGTGCTATTTGAAGAGTCCACGGTTCTCTGGAGAAATGTTTTCTTACTGTAGGATTGAGGATTGAGATGAAAAAGACGGAGTTCTGGGAAAGTAGAGCGATTACCAGCTGTCCAAGAAAAACAGCAGTGGCTCTTTTTAGTTGTCTCAATGGACAGGGTCTTGCTTGCTAGACTATCTCTGTAGAATCAGAGTGGTAGATCCGGCAGACTGGTGTTTTTATGTGACTCTAATAAACCAATAAAAAATCTCTGCCAAGAATGTAGTTCAAATAACCCTAAACACCACATGATATTAATCAATGCACATTGCTTCACGTTCACTCATATCTATATTAATCAACTCTAAACGTAATGGTTCAAGCGTTCTATATTCTGTTCTGGGTTATCTTCTATGAAAATCCTCTTTCAGTCCATTTTATTTAACAATTTGCTAAATCTACCCAAAAGTATTCTTGGAGATTTTGAGAAACTTATCAGCATTAACACGTTGACTGCCAAGCTGCGAAAAATTCGTAGCAGATGAGCAGGGCTAAAAACAGTGTACAATGTACATGACAGCCAATTTTGATTAACTGATACCTCCTTAGAAGCGAAACGTCCGTATTAATGTCAGTGTACTACACATAAATTCAAATCTGTACGAAAACGGTAAATCTATCACCCCTACGAGAAAACTCAAAGTCGATTCTATCAGCTAAAATGACATGCTACGAATTATCTCGCAGTTAGACAGCTAACGTATTAAAAACAAGAAAAAATATTAAAAAGTAACTGCCAGTTCTTGATTTTTAAAATGCAAAATTGGTGAAAAGACCGTACTTAAAATAGTTGTGTAATTTTAAGAATTGTTCTTTCGGTGATTTTGCTGTTTGGTATGTGATGATGCTCTATTTGTGTGAAAACTCTCTGATGACAAAATGCTTTCATTCTCTTACTTTCCTTTGTTTCATTGATTCAATGAAAACTTCTTTATATAGGGAACCATTAACGGCACAAAAACATTCAAATAGCACCTTGCAAGTGTTCTAATCTTTATTTTATCTTGACGTATTGGACTCTGTATTGAACGCATAGAGGTGACTGATTTGATTGTTGGAAGAGTATCGGTTTTCTACTTCGAAATCTCCAATCCATGTCTTTTGTGAAAGGTCATTCCAGAAAGTGCTCCAAAATGGGTGGCAGGTGGGGCAACAACCGCTGTGAATCCCTCTTAAAAATGATTAAAAGTAGCGATTTCCAATGCGACTGACCCACAAAGGCTCTGTAACACCTTTTTTGCAGTTCGTTAAATGGTACAACATGGCTCCCAATTCTTTTTTGTTTTAAACCGCAGCAAAAGCCGAACGTGGGCCCAATCAATTAATGAAGGGGAACAAGTTTGGGTGTGGAGATAAGGGATTGGTTTCTACCTCTGACCTAATGAGATTTTTTGCTTTCCTTTTTTTTGCGAAGGGTGAAAGGCTTTCAATATAACTCGTCCCACTAATTTTGTTCTTGGAAGTTTTGTTTTATGATAGATTATGGTTAGTGTAAAGACCTCAATATTTTTTAAGCTAATAGTTGCTAAGCAGGTGCATGCACATATTTAGTGTATTATTGTCAAAAAGGAATTGTTTCAATCTTAGACTGGTCTGTTTTGCTGGTTTTGTTTATTTATTTTTTTCAATGTTTCAAAAATAAAAATGCCTTGCCTTTAAAAATTTTTGTTTTACTTTTCTTTTGCATACTCGTATAATAATTCTGCTGTCGTTTATGATTTTACAGATGTTGTTATGAACGTAGATTTAACACGTTTGGGTTTCAGAGAAAATTAGGCTCTAAACCCCTTCCTCCATCCCTAGAAGAAAAAAAAGTGCACGTCTACTTTTTATTTATTTTATTTTTTTAAGGTATTTATTTGTTTATTTATTTTTCAGTTGATTAACTTGAAATAAAGCATTTGAGCAGATAACTGTTAAATTGGATATATCCTCCCCCGCCCAAAAAAATGGAAAAATTCATCCAGCTGTAACTAGCAAAAAGATATGATTTGCAATAACTTTTCCTGTATGTTTAAACCATTTAGAGGCTATTTTGAAAAAAAAAAAACTGTTTCAGCATATTGGGCGACCTAAATATTGCACTAAAATAAACTGAAATAAATAAATAAATAAATGAAAACAAAAATAAGCTTATTAGCGCAAAAATTGGAATTGTAGATACTTACTTTTGCTGTTATCCGCTTCATTTCATGTTAAACCTAGCGTTTGTTGTCCACAAGCTTATTTGGTTGCCATATGAATAGCTACTAGGCGCTGAAATTCAGCTATTGAATTAACTCCTTTTTTATTAAAAAGATCTTTCCGAATATTGAATATTAACTTTAAATTATACCTTATAATAGTAAAAATAAATTATACATTCTCAAGCAAGATTGTCCATCACCAAGTGGTTTAAAATACTAAAAGACCAATTCTATTAGTTCTTTATTTTTATTGTATTTATTTATTTATTTATTTCTGAAACGCGGAATAAATGACTTGAACTTTATTGTCAACTTACATAAACAAAACTCACTCAACCAAAATATTATCAAGAATTGAAATAAATAGTTTATCCATCAGAAGTCAGCTTTTTATTTGTTTCGGATTCCTACGCATAAAATGTATTCAGCATCACGAATAACTTAAAGTTCAACTGTTATTTATGATACTATTTGAATTTGATAAATTTTTTCTTAATTTTACCCAGGTTTCGCCGATACATATCATGATATATATCACAATACATATCCAATATTTATTTTGAAAAGATCATGATATTTTCGATACTTTTTTTTGAGCCACGATACTTTCAATATGAAAATTATATTACTCATACATTAATAATGTTTATTTATTATTAAAATAACCACAAAGTAATACAACATTTATGATGTATTAACGAATCATTAATCTATAATAATGCAGTTGTATAACTTTCCTTTTTTTATTTTATACTCGTAAAATTATTAGCAATGTAACAATTTTAATAGAGATTTTCAATGCTCACTTAAATATTAAGCATTAATTTGAGGTCTATATATTATAATAATGATGTGAGAAAATAAACAACAGTGATTGGAGTTTGCGTTAATTGAAAATATCATAGCATTTTCAAATCCTGCTTTTTCTCTATTCTTCTATAATTACTTTTGCTTTTTCGTTTGCGAATTCCTATCTTGCTCGAAATAAATTTATTTTCGGGATAGCAACGCACTTAGAAAAACCCGCTTGCAATCAAATCTCGACAATCGCTTTTGGTGAATCAGATTCCGAAAATCGGACGAGACAAAAACACAATTTCTGTGCTTTCATTTCTTGATACGTTTATTTCCATTCACATGGCATTGAACTTAAAGTACCATTTTACCTTATTTTATTTACATATTTATCCTAGAGCATATAGATTACAAAGAACAATATGGCTCACTTCTTTTTTTTCTCGCTCTGCAGTCAAACAGAGGAATAAAAAGTAAAATGGAATGCAGTAAAACCAACTAATCTAATGACCAGTGGTCGGAAGTAGCGCGCTACAAGTAGCGAAACTACTGTAGTAACTACATTTTTTAGTAGTTTGTAGTGTAGCGCACTACTTTTTAAAAAAAGTAGTGTAGTGAGTAGCGCGATACAAAAATATTGTAGTTTGTAGCGATTTCATAAAACTACTTTCTAATGGAGCAAGAAAAAAAGAAAAAAAAAACGAAAAAAAAAAAGATTCAATCGAGTCTGACTGGCGCATACCGTACACGATTACATTAGCGAAAGCAGTGAGAAAAATGAATCATACAAATTCGAGCTGACCTCAGTCATATCATTTTGACGCCATATGTTCTATATGTTAGACGGCATTGGTTTTTTTGGCGTCACCATTTTCATATTCCGCCAATATTTGCATTGAATATAGTGCATGGCTGAGGAAGGAAAATTTATGAATAAGCGATAACTGAGTGTTAGTGTTTTATAGCAACCGAGAATGTCATGTAAATGAATGCTTTAGCGCTCAATGCTCAATTGGATTATTGTCAGGGTCGGATTTACACATCTTTCGCCCATGGGCCCGAAAATTATCGCCGCCCCCCCCCCCTCAAAAAAAACGGAACTTTGTTTTAGTGTAAAATGTTCTGATTTTGCACAAGATGAATATAACACAAAATAAAAAATAACTGAGACCCCCTATTTTATATTACGCAAACATTTTTTTCCAAAGGTCAAAATTATAGTCGTAACGTGCAGTTATTGAACCATGGTAGTTGACAGTAAATTTAATTTATTGTAACAGTTTTTTGAATTGTTAAACTTCTGCTAATTGTTGGAGATAGAATCACTTTCTTTATCCAATTAAACATAGTTGTTGTTGGTATGGAAACCCATTTGTTTTAAGAAACAAGCATAATACTACAGTAAAATTGAACGTATCTTAAATAGCTTAATTAATGGGAAAAAACATATATGGTAGAAAATAAGCAAATGAGTACGTACCAATAAAACTGTGATCTGATTGAAAAAAAAAAAGCAGAGATAATATAGCACTTCACCAAAACTTGAAAACAAAAAGTGTTCCTGTTCCTCTGGAATATCAACTATAAACATAATATGTACAATATAAGACAAACCTGCGCATAAACGGTCATTTTGTTGTACTTGACTATTAATGGATAAAGAATACAAAGGAAAAAAAAACCTGTTACATTAAAACTTCTTACGTCTTGCTTTAACATTGGCAAATGCAACAATGACCTCATTGAAGTCTAATTTAACAGTTAATCATTTTTAATAGCCAAAATGGAAAAATGAACCAGTTTTTGTTGGCCAACTGACGATCTCCAATAGCTTTAATCCTGGAAAGGGCAGAGAAAGATCTCTCAGCTGCACAATTTGTTGCTGGTGTGCATAAACATTTTAAAGCAAATGTTAATGTTCGGATATAAGTCTCGAAGATTTTTTGACTTAATAAATCGAAATACTTCTGACAGGGATATTTCTTCAGTACTGGCTGGATTTTCTTGGGACAGAAGTCCCTTTAGATAATTACACTCAATCACCAGTGCAGAACCTTCAATATCGACTGTATAAAACTTTTGCAATGAGGCCGCTGCTTCTGTTATTTCTTCCACATCTAAGTGGCGCAAATTTGATAAAAATGCGAATCTGTTTAAAAACTCTGTGTACACAGCAGTTCTCTTATTCAACTCGGTGGAAAGTTTATCAATAATTATTACATAGTTTTCTTTCAGGCAACGGACCTGGTTTTCTCCCATTTCTTTATCTTCTTCAAGTTCAGATGAGTCTGATTCTGATTCATCAAAAAATTTTCTCCTTTTCCTCTGTCGTTTTGTGTTTTTGGGACAATCACGGTCTATGCCAAGAACATCTTTGATATCATTCAATTTCTTCTGCGCATCAGCAGTGAAAAAACTTGAGGCATTTCTTAGTTCGTCCACAAATTTATCGAGGACAGTATGCAAATTGATTAGATGAGACTGTATTTTCTGGCTTACAGAGTTGAATCCATTTAGTACATTTCCCCAAAACGATGCCATGAAAATTGTTTCAAAAGAAATTAGTTCTTTTAAAAGCCCTTTAGCTTTGCTCTTCGTAATTCCGTTCTCTTCTTGGCTATCAGTCAAACTCTTTAAACATTTTTCAATAGGCTGAAAATTTTTATTTAAGCCTTTGCAAGCATCTTCTCTCGCTGACCATCTCGTTGTGCTTAGCGTTTTAACTGTTACGTTCTTCTCACCGGGTATGTTAAACGACTCAAGAATGTTCCAGCGATGGGTAGATGACGAGAAAAAATTGTATAGTGCTTGCAGTAAGTCGGAAAAGTTTTTCGCTACATTACAACATTCTGCAGCATGGGATCAAACTAAATTAAGAGAATGTCGAGAGCAAGAAACGTACGATATCAGTAGATTTATTTCTTTCAGCTTGGCTTGCAAACCGTAGTATATCCCTGACATGTTGTATGCGTTATCAAACGACTGTCCACGACAGTTTTGAATGTCTATTATGTGTCTTCAAAAACTCGAACACTGCTTCAGCAAGATGCAATACACCGTCAACTCGGCCATTTCGATCCATGGACAGCTGTTTCGAGCTCATTGTACTCTCATCAGCATGGAATACGAAAGTAGTCGAGTTGCAGGCAAAAATCCTCTTATAAAGCAAAGAGAGAAAAAAAACTGGTAGCTAATGTAAAATTAGAATACCAGCGAGCGACCGCACTTGGTACGGTACAACTCGTAAATTTTTTAGGCAGGAAATAAATTCTGAAATTATTTTGTTGTTTGCGGAAATTTTCGATTGATACAATCTGCCGCCCCCTAAAATTTGCCGCCCTGGGCCCGGGCCCATGTGGCCCATGCCTAAATCCGGGCCTGATTATTGTTCCAATATCCACCAAACATGGCAGCAATTTTAATAGAAGAGGATACAAATTTGATAGAAGATGACAATATCGAGCTGCCCTGTCCGGCGTATAATAAATACTTCACAGTTGTTGAAAAGAGTGAAAATGGAAATTTTACAGTTTCGTGAAAACTTTGCACTTTGAACAAAAAACTTTCTGTTTCTAAGTCATCTGCATACAATTTAAAATTGCATATTGAAGTAAGTTAAGCATTCTAAGTTATGTTTCACACTTCAGATAGCTTATTTATTAATATTTCATAATGAATACTAGTACCGTTTTGTATGTTTTTCATATTTCTTTAGTTTTGCTTCTTTAGTGATGGAGTATTGATATATATATTAAAATAATAAAAATCAATTATTAAATATTTTTGACATCATTTGACATAATTGGAAAAACGTTTTCATTTCATTTTATCGGTGGCGTATTAATAGGGATGGTGTCCAGACCGAGACCCAACCCCTCAAGGACGTAGCCAGGACTCACGTTAGGGGTGTGCAAGTAGTGGCACCCCAATAGGAGGTCACTCTGACCTCCCAAAAAGTTCTTATCCGATACAAATTGGCTGATGAAATTTGAAAACATTGAGACAGTATTGCAAGGCTGAACTTCTTCATTTTATTTTATTTTTTTTTCTTTAATTGATTAATTTATTTATTTTCGTGATGCCTCACGTCTCTTACAGTAGACATAGATAAGAATGCATTCTTGTATTTTATTTATTTATTTTTTAATCATTCAGTAAAGTTCCGAGTTTCATTCGGTAAATTGAATTTTCTCCTCAAAAACAAGCAAGCTTACTTACAATATTTCACCCTAAAATTTTTATTCTTCGCATACTCAGATTAAAAAAGTTGTTTTCATGCTAAAAGACAAATTTGGGTTTGGTACAAGGATCCGTGTTAGGTAAAGAATGAAGCTGATTTTCTGATAAGTGGCGCCAAGGACTTAAAACTTATTGATGGGAGAGGAGGCGAAGGGGGGGGGGAGACTCTCAATGACCGAATGAAATTCCAAATTTCACCGAGTAATAAAATACGAACTTATTTGTCTGCACCAGCATGTTGCAATGAAAAGCAGGAAAGGGGACAAAATCGTTTGTCAAAAAAATAAATAAAATGGGAGGTCACAGTGACCTCCCATTGGCTCTGATCTGGGGGGTGCAGCTGCACCCCCCTAGCTACGCCCTTGCCAACCTCCCTGAAGCTCAAAATTAAATTCCTACAATGAAAATTCAATTTTTTCTCTCATATGTTTTTGAAAAGTAGCGAAGTAGCGACTACTTTTCAAAAGTAGTGTAGCGCGCTACATTGAAAAAAAAGTAGTTGTAGCTGTAGTTAACTACATTTATAAGAAAGTAGTTGTAGTTGTAGTTCGCTACAAAAAATATGTAGTTTTTCCAACCACTGCTAATGACTGATCAAATGCGTTTGATAAGTGGTGTAATTTCACATTTTATTATTTGAAATCACATTCTAATTCTAAGTCATGTCAAACAATAGTTGTATCCTTCCGCTTCTCGGAATTCTTTCCTTTCATTGGACAATGATTGTGCATTGCGTGCCCTCTGGTGTCCATTCCATAATTCCACATCTGACTGCTATTTCTATAATCTGACAACTTTACAGTTGACAGTTTGAATTTGTGGTTTCCATGTCGTATTGTTCTATTTTTTCTTTTTTCATTTTGTCGGAAGCATTCCGTGTATAAATACCGGATGTGACGTCAGAGAGGTTTGCCCTTTGGTTTTTAATGCTCTTGTCCTTTTCCCCTGGAACAATTTGCTTTTGTTTGATCGGAAAAACTGTTTTTGCTGTTCTGACTCAATAGATCAGGTTGCTTTATTATGTTCTGGTTTTATCTGTTGATCGCTGTTTGTTTAACTTTAATTCTACGCTTCAATATGACTGTTTCAAAGTTATTTCTTTTCTGCATACATTCAGTTTGAAATTTGAACTTACACTGCACAAAATACCTCTTACATTAATCATTTAATGCTAAAAATTTTAATTTTTCCCAAATTAAAAAAATGAAATAAAAAATTAGAATGTTGTGGTCATCACAAGCATAGATTTCACCATGACTTTTTGGTACTTATCATTGAACTTGCTCAGGATTGGTGCCTTGGTGGCGTTTAAAATTTACGCATTAAGACAACCAGATAGGCACGATTTGTAGTGCCTCAAGGAAATATCGCACATAACTAAGGGAGTAATTTGTAATACACTGAAGTGACAAAAGTCATGGGATAGCAATATGCAAATTTTCAGATGGCAGTAGCATCGCATGGAACAGGTATAAATGCGCAGTGCTTTTACAGAGCTTTCATTTCTGTTCAAGTTATTCATGTGAAGAGGTTTTAACGTGATGATGACCGCACGACGTGAATTAACAGACTTTGAACGCGGAATGTTAGTTGGAGCTAGACGCATGGGTCATGCCATTTCGGAAATCGTTAGAGAGTTCAACATTCCCAGATCCACTGTGTCAAGAGTGTGCCGAGAGTATGAAATTTCAGGCATAACATCCCATCATGGACAGCGCAGTGGTCGACCGCCTGCACTTAAAGATCGAGACCGGCGACGTCTGCAAAGAGTCGTAAATTCTAACAGACAAGCAACACTGCGTCAAATCACCGTAGAAATCAATGTGGGACGTACAATGGACGTGTCTGCTAGAACTGTGCGGAGAAATTTGGATTTCTTGGGCTATTCCAGCAGAAGACCGACTCGAGTGCCTTTACTGACAGAACGACATCGCTTGCAGCGACTCTCGTGGGCACGTGAGCATATCGGTTGGTCCCTAGATGAATGGAAAACCGTGGCCTGGTCCGATGAGTCACGATTTCAGCTGGTAAGAGCCGATGGTAGGGTTCGAGTGTGGCGCAGACCCCACGAAGCCATGGACCCAAACTGTCAGCAAGGCACTGTTCAAGCTGGTGGTGGCTCCGTAATGGTGTGGGCTGTTTTTTCATGGCATGGACTTGGTCCTCTAGTGCGACTGGACTGAACATTGACTGGAAATGCTTATGTGCAGCTACTTGGAGATCACTTGCAGCCATTCATGGACTTCATGTACCCAAACAACGATGGGATTTTTATGGATGACAATGCGCCATGTCACCGGGCCACAACTGTTCGCAATTGGTTTGAAGAAAATTCTGGACAATTCCAACGAATGATTTGGCCACCTAGATCGCCCAACATGAATCCCATTGAGCATTTATGGGACACCATCGAGAGGTCTGTTCGTGCCCAAAATCCTGCCCCATCAACGCTTTCACAATTATGGACGTCTATCGAGACAGCATGGCTCAATATTCCTGCAGAAGACTTCCAACGACTTGTTGAGTCCATGCCACGTCGAGTTGTTGCACTTCGCCGGGCAAAAGGAGGGCCGACACGATATTAAGATGTATCCCATGACTTTTGTCACTTCAGTGTATTGGTAGAATTTCAAATGAAATAAAGCAACTGAATCACACGATGCTGAAAAGCGGTCGCATTTAAAGAGAAAAACGTTCGATTACACCACCTTCCTTAGAATAAATGGGAGTCCAAAATTATTCAGCAACTGTCCCTATTGAGGTGTGCCAGTGTGCCAACTTCTATTTAAATACTTGAATTATTTTCTTTAAGCATAGCAGTCACATTTATTGAAAAAAAATCTCGAATATGGAGCATTTTGAACCAAATAGTAATCTGCACCCGTTTTCGTAGGTTCACGAAATTTCGTTGGATTCCCTGCATTACGCTTTGAGTTGCAGCGTTCATTGGAAAGTTTACATACATATGAAAACACATAAGATACAAACATTTTCTGTGAATGGGTTCAGTATGGGCCCTGCTCCACATCAGTGTAAAACGCGACCGAAACCGAAGGCAGAAACCGAAAATCCGGGTACTTTCCATAGGAACACTATGTAATCCATTTTACGTTTCTGCTTTATTTTTCTGCTTTACGTCGATGTGGAGCAGGGCCCTAACTCTCGTCAAAATTCTAGAATCCACTTTTTTTTTTTATCCATCACTTTCTTCTCTTCATTGGATAAAGAAAAAAGTATTAAAGGGAGCAAGGACATCTTAGTGTAATCACTTTTCTTGTATAATTATAATGCTTTTATATGCTTCATTAAAACTAATCTATTTCCCCTTGTAGTTAGTTTTCCCCAGTTTCATTCTCATAATAAATATTACTTGGCTATTTCATACTGTTTTACTAGCAATTCTTTTCAAAATTGATTGAGTAGGGAAAAAAAGGTAGAAGAAAATAAAGAGGAGGAAATTGGGAATAATAAAGAAAAAAAACTGTCAGCTAAAAATGATTAGACCCAACTAGTCGAAGTTTATATCAATTTTGAATTACTGTAGACTTTAAAATCTTTTTTTTTTTTTTTTTTGAAAAAAAGTTGACAAAGAAAATAAACAAATAAAAACCATTCTTTATACCTGAAATGTGGCAAAAATTTCAATAAGTTGATCAATTGCGTAGAATTATAGAGCACAATTATACAGAATATTTTTTAATGTTTCGATTAAAAAAAAGTACTATTGATGGTCTTTTGATGAATAGTTTACGAAATTACGCCAACTGATTCGTTTTGGAAAAGAAAAGTATAATTTTAAAAATGCTATTAATATTTGACCTCTCAAGAAGAAGAAGAAGAAGAAGAAAAAGTCCTTCAAATTGCTTACATACGGGAAAACAATGCTTACGGTAGGTCAACCCTTTGCGTGCTGATTTTAGAATTACTACTTTTCTTTTTCTGCGGTAGACTTGGAATAGACAATAGACTTACCCAATAATTACATGCACGCCATGTCCCTCTGAAGATTAAACTGTCATGACAAAGGTTAAAACTACAACGCATCCATCCCATGCCTGTAAAAATTAAAAGCCGCGTTTCACTGTTTGAAAAGCCTAGAGCAAGTGCATCTCACGAGATTTAATCATTCTACACTATGAAAAATGAATGTTGTTTTTAAAGTGTAACACAACTCATTTTATAGTAATAAACTGAAAAAGTTGCCTATTTTACAGAAATGCATTGTAAAATTTCTAATTTTGCTGTACTAAACTGTAAAATTGCTAATTTTAAAGTAATAAACTGTAAAATTGCTACTTTTAGTTTATTACCGTGTATTTTAGAGTTTTACACTGGAACCTCTGCTGCCAATATTATACTGTTGTTTTTACAGTATAATATAATACAGATAAATTTTACGGCAATAAACTGTAAAATTGCTAGCTTTGCAGTAAGAAAATTAAATTTGCTAGTTTTACAGTTTATTACTGTGCATTTTACAGTTTTAAATTGAAACCTCGGCTGCCAGTATTATACTGTAAAAACAACAGCTCAATTTTTGCAGTGTAGAACTGAACGCGCCTTTTCGGTATACCGCCATCGATTTGCTAATTGCAGATAAAAATGGGCCATTTTCACAAAAGTAGTACAAAAACAAATCATGCTTGATAATTTATATTTTGTTTACTAATCGAAAAAAAACTTCCACCTACTAATCATATTTTTATTAATCCCCTATTTATTCGTGTATAATGAAGTGTCGAGGGTTTGTACTGAAGTAATTTATGAAGGGTTCTAAAATATTTTGATCCTTCCGTTTAAAATTGTAAAAAAAAAAGCTTTTAATCTTAGAGATGAGAACAATATAAAATAACTGGGAAATTTTTTAGGATAACCCGTTTTTTTTTTTCACAGGGGGTTTATTTCCACACGGTGGAAAATTGAAAATCTCCAACCGAATTTGTCTCCAACTGTTCGTAAGGATTTCAACACATACAACTTTTCCGACCTGACACCCGAACATGATCCGGGAACAAGGAAGAAAATTAATTCTCTGTGATTCTCGAAAATGTTTCAATGAAGCATATATTAGCTTTTTACAGTAAATTTTACTTTCTGAATATTTCTGTTATAAATCACGTTTTTACAGCACGATATTATTTACGACTCTTCGAAGTTCGGGCTTTGACGCGCGCATGCACATACTGCAAAAAATAAATTGTTGTTTTTACAGTAAAATACTGAAAGCAGAGGTTTCAGTTTAAAACTGTAAAAGCATGTTAATAAACTAAAACAAACTATTTTACAATTTAGGGTCATTCCATAGTGACTAACGTAACATTCAGAGCTGATTTTGTAACTGATTTTACTTGTAACTTAAAGGATAAAAAATATTTTTAGTTATGCTGGTGGATTTACAATGAACATGGTATCTATGTATCATTTCTGCTAAGAATTTAAAACAAAATGACTGACAGTAGATATTTTTCAACCAAAATAGCAGCGTGTCTAACGTAACATTTTTGCAACCCTGAAAACTAATGCTCATGTTGCGAGGCAAAAATTTCTCAAAGTTAAGTAAGTGTTAAAAATTGAATAATATATTTGAAAAGTGTGTAAAGTTGGCTTTTAAAAACATAGAACACATTTGTTTAATCTTGATTTTTTTAAGTCTTAAGTGTCACTTTTACTCAAGATGGAGTGTGAATAACGTAACATGACTAACGTAACCATCGAATAACAAGCAATAAACACACTACAAACTACTTATTATGGCTAATATCAGTGATAATTACAATACTTTTTCAATTTTTTTAACTTCTTCTTATGTTGTATAATTTTTATTTATTTATTTATTTTTTGATACTTTTTTCACTTCGGTATTTTTTTTTTTCTTCGGCTGAGGTTGACATTTCTATGGAATGACCCTTTATCTTTGTAAAACTAGTAATTTTACAGTTTATTCCTGTACATTTAGCAATATTACTATAAAATAAACTGTATTATTCTGTAAAAATAATAGTATAATACTGGCAGCGGGGGTTCTAGTTTAAAACTGTATAATGCACAGTAATAAACTGAAACTAGCAATTTTGCAGTTTATTACTGTAAACTACAAATTTAGTCTACTTCTGCAAAATTAGAAATTTTAGTTTATTACTGTAAAATTATCTGTGTTCTGTGTCATACTGTAAAAACAACATCTATTTTTTACAGCGCACAGAGAAAGATAAGAGATTTTAACAGCTCTACAAGTGTATTTCACTCATTGAGAATCTGAAATACGACTCAGCAAGAGTGGATCCAGAAATGTTCGGAGGGATGGGGAGATCGATTTTTTTTAATCACTTGCTCCTTTTATTTTATCACATATCCTGGTTTACAAATGTTTCGGTCTTCAATTTCGAAGAAATTCCAGATCGGAGCCCCGAATCCCAACCACTGCTCACAATATCATCAAAGATCGTCTAAAATTGCCTTTTTTGAACTTCAAAGTCGAAAACTGCTGGAGAAGAGTCCCTCAAGGGAGGGGCGATCGCGCCCATCGCCCCATCTTGTATCCGCCCCTGCGACTCAGAGATTTCATGAAGTGTATTTTCATGCTTCGTATTCTGAACATTAAATGGCGGATTTACCATAACGCTAATGCTGAAGAGTTGCGAGAGTACCCAAAGTTTGAAGTCTCATCGAGGCGTTGTGGACTAAAATATGCTCCTTATAAATGTTTCACACAGTTGTGTAATAGTCATAGGTGTCCCAAAATCACATTGCAACGGGACTTCCAACCAATAAATCCACCATAACAAATATCCAGAAAAATGGAAAGAAAAAAAAAGAAGGTAACTGTAATTTTTAAAATATGTTACGAGTCGAATGTCTCATTTTATGCGTTGAATTTATTTTTTGATGTAAAATGCAAAAGCTTTTGAATTGCTAAAACCAAAACCGTTTACATCCCTTTTTTCTGTGTCATATTTATTTCACTCTTAATTCAGAAAGTGGGATTTTTATGGATTTGATCACTGTTGTGGTATTCACTGTTTTACATGCATTTTACCCCTTCATAGTTAATTTATCTCTTCTGAAAAATATCAAACAGTAACTTCACCACCGGGTGACTAAATAATATAGTTTTGCTGCTAGTTCTTTTTTTTTGTCGTGTGACAGCCAGGATCGCAATTTGGGGTACGCTGCTTCATTTTTCCAACTGTACCGTATTTGGTGTGGAGTCCGACTTCCACGCATGCATTGGTACCCCCGTTTATGGGGTCACTAGGCAACCTTTCACACAACAACACATTTATACAAAGAAAGGACAAGTGCAGGAGAGAGAAAGCACATCCATGCCCAAGCCGGAACTCGAACCCGGGGCCACACAATCCGTGGCAGACTGCTCTGACCACTAGACAAGGCGGCCGGCACTAGTTCTTTTAAAACGAGAGAAAGAACATTCATTACGAATACTACTTTTAATTCAGTACATTCCCAGGTAGCACAAAAAACGTTTAAACGTTTTATAAACGTTTTTAATCCGTTATCACAACGTTAATAACCATTTCACAACCTTTAAAAAACGAAGTGTGCTACTTGGGTTGTCACTCTTTCTATTGTCTTCAAAATTCCAAGTAAATTGAGACTTTACTAGTAAAGTAAGACATTCAAAGAACTGACTTTCAAAATGAGTACAATCGCAAGCCTAGCAATTTTCCGAAGGAAAAAAAACTTTATCCAGTAGACAACACGAATGTCCCTACTCATCTCAGTTAAAATAATAAGATCTTTCGAATATTTCTACAAAAATATTCGCAATTATTTATTAATTTAAGTGAGTTTTGATCAGTTAATTATTTTTAACACGTTGACTGCCAAGCTACGAGATAACTCGTGGTATGTGAACTTAGCTGTTGAGTCCACTTGGAGTTAGCTTGTAGTTCCTGGATTTGCTGTTTTCATGCATATTCGAGCGCAGATGTCATATTTGGGCAGTAGAGATATTTGGCTTCGGTGAAGGTACCATAAAATCCTAACTCTCTCAGCACATGTAGATTGGCTTTAGCCCAACTCCTAATCTAGGAATTGCTTCGTAGCTCGGCAGTCAACGTGTTAAATTCTATCTTTTTTTTAGTCCTGTTGTTGTTGTTTCTAATCTCCCATCTGGTTCGACGGAGTCAGACCTGATCAATGGATCCGTTGACACTAATGAAATCCAATACCAAAAGGGGAGTAGCGCATGGATGTCCTCCCAGTTCAAACCCAAACAGTCCAAGATATGTTGAAGAGAAGCCTGGTCATGGTGGCACCTAGGGCTTTGAGGACCACCTTTAGTCCTGTTAGTAGCCTCATCGTGGCAAGGGGGTGTTCCTGGGATGAGTGAGTGATGTACGTCGGGAGTGTTTACTAGTGGTAGGGTCACCCAAGACGTGAAGGTCACTCCATTTTTCCCAGTTAATACTAACAGGCATGGAGCCAAGACAGTCTTCTACCCCATGATCTTGTTTAGTCTTACATTGGGTGAAGCTCATTTTATGCGGTAAAACTACCACTATTTTAAACTATTCACAACTATAATAAGCAAAACTATAAAAAAAAAGTTGCTCATTGTCCACAAGCTGTAGACATAACACTAATCTTCAAAGAGTTTGTCTAAAAACCTTACTCTTTTTAATATCTTTGACTCCAGGAATAGTTTATTTTTGTTTGAAAACCTGAGGTTTTCGAAAGAAGACTCAACTGTTTGTTCACTTTTTGATTTTTTTGTGACTAATTCGAAACTTGTCTTGGCCGAAGAACGACTCCTTTCATCCTAAGAGTAAAAATTGAGAAACTTTCTTTTGAAACACCTGTCTCTTCCCTGATAGATAAATCAATCCTTTTCTTCTTTTGGCATCTTTTCGGAAACAGCAGCATTTTGACCAAAGAAAATGCAGAAACGGAAGACAACTCTTCGCGAAACTTAAGCAAATTCAGAAAAAGAAAGGAACAGCAATAACACCAGACAGCGTGCACCAAACAAAAACACACAAACAGCACCCAGAGAAAGAAAGAATGGTAGCCAGCCAGCATCTGCGAGATGTATAGTTGGGCAACCCGTCATTTCCTTGACATTGAACTATAAAAGAGCGGGGGGAGGTCAGAGGGGTGGTTCGGGTTGAGCGCTCGCTCCTCCACGCATGCTTCCGTCCGAGAGGGGGTTGCTCTCTCACGCTGCTCGCCACATCCTCTTTCCTCCCCAGACTTTCGCTTTCTCCGTAATGACTCATTAGAGGAAAGCATCTTCTCTTTGGGAGATTTTTCTCTTTCTCCTGCTCTCCCTCGACAGATCGCCAGACGGTATACTTGAGGTGGTCATTTTCTAATTTTTCCCACAAAATGGGGCATTTTCCTATCATGGGCGTCTGCACATTAGGGTGGGGCGAAAAATAAAAAGTTTTTCAGGTCAACTTCTAATAGTTGCCAAAAATTGTCTTTGGTGATAGTTAGCTTTTGTGCAAAATTTGAGAAAAATCGGTTAATATCTTCAGGAGGCGCTGCGATCGCAGTTTTACCATAGCTTTGTTATGGATTTTTATGGTTAAAATATCAAAAAGAATGCCTTTAGCTAGTTTCTTTGCGGTTTTTTTACTCAAAAGATGTTTTCATGCATTAAAGGCATATAAAATGACTCACAAACATAATTTTATATGATATATTTATATTTTAAAAAAATCACTTTTTTTTCACGTTTTTGTTTCTTTTTAAATGCTTGAAATATAAATATATCATATAAAATAATTTTTTGTGAGTTATTTCATATGCTTTGAATGCATGAATATATCTTATGAGTAAAAAAAAAATGCAATGAGATTAGCTAACTGCATTGTTTTTCATATTTTAACTATAAAATCCCGATAAAAGCTATGATAAAACTTTGCGATCGCAGCGCCCCCTGAAGATATTAACCGATTTTTCTCAAATTTTGCACAAAAGCTAACTATCACCAAAGACAACTTTTGATCTGAAAAACTTTTTATTTTTCGCCCCACCCTACTGCACATGTCTGTGTATTTTTAAACAAGAAGTTCCGTCCAGAACGGAACGAGCCTACTCTCTCTTCTACAACATCGACCTTCTAGCATCTGATCGATCTTATACTGTCTGCCCCGCTTAAACGAATACTGTCGGTTCCAAGAAAATTTTTTTTTCGATTAAGCGGGGTTTTCGTTTAAGCGGGAGTCTTTAACATTGTGTCTATGACACGGTTCCAGGATTTTTTATTCGTATAAGCTGGGTATTCGTTTATCCTTTACCCGATTTTGCGGGGACGACAGTATATTATTTCGGTTTCCACGTGCCAAATCTTCCTTATTTCTTCATCGAGTTCCATGATTTACCCCTCATTTTAAAGTTTATCGTGCCGGCTACTGATGAAAAATAGACCCGCGGTCGAAAATATTTTTCTGTTTTTTATGACACACTGCTATCATAAATTAAGACGCAATGTCGTGGTTGGTAGAACGTCGTGCTTATAATGGAAAGGGTAGGAGTTCAAATCTGGGCCGAAAAATTTTTGAACGGGTTTTTTCTTTAGCAGAATTGTAATCCAACTTTCCATCATTATATATATATTATGTCTTCATGAGTGATATACCATAGTCTCAGTAATATATCATCAAGCTTCATAACTGAGGCGTCATTACTGTGCTTTTTTACCCAATAATTTACTCATGAAGCTAAAATATATTCGCTTTCTATGAGTACACCGAACTCGGGAAAACATAATATATGTTAAATAACTATACATGTTAAAATTTATTGGTATAAAAATGCTCAAATAAGATCCAGCTAATGACTTTCGCATTCATGTTTTATTCTTGTCCCTTCAGAGAATGGGACATTTCATTTGCGTCGGTGCAGCGGAAAAGGATAACTGAAAACGGGACGAATTCAGTTATCTACGTATCGTTTTCTACAATACAGATCTTCACACCTTAGGTTTTCTACTATACAGATCTTCGTACCTTAGGTTTTCTGAAATACATATCTTCGGTGTCGGAGTCGTGGGTTCGAAGTCAAACTGATTTTGGCGTAAAAAAAGTCAGAGTCGGAAGTCAAAGCTTTCAAATTCTCGGAGCTGGAATAGGTCATTTTCCTTCCGAGTCCGTAATTCTACCAATAAATAAGAAATAGTAAAATGTGCCCCCTTAAATAAACAATTTTCAGCAAAAATAAGATCGTCTGTATAGCTCTTTCTGTTAAAAAATAAAGAGCTCCGAATCTCCTTTTTTTAAACCGTTGTCAAAAATAAAGGAAATCTATTAAATCTATAAAATAGAAAAGAAAACAAATTATATTCGCAATCATTACTTCCCAGTAACAACTAGTGCTGTAGAGTCGGAGTTATGGAGTCGAGGTTAGACTCAAAATTTCCGGAGTCGGAGTCGATCATTTTCTCTCCGACTTCATAGCACTGTTAGAATAATTTTCCTAAGCGGATGTGTCTATCTATCTCGCTAAAACTTTGAAATATTTGTGACTTTAAAATTTCAAAATCTGATTTAGACGGTCCAAAATTTTGGATCAGTAGAGAACCATGTAATCTATATATATAAAAATGAATGTTGGTAAATGTGTATATGTGTATGTGTGTGTGTGTGTGTGTTCCCTAAGATCTCAGAAACTACCCGGGAGATTTGGCTGAAATTTTCACCGTTTGTTCCTTTTGGTACTGGGAAGGTTTAGAGACCAGTTTCAACAAAATCCGATGGGTAGTTATTTTATAATTTCAATTTTAGTCCTGATTCTGTCTTTGTAATTTCAATTTTAAACTCCATTTTCGAAGGCTTTCATCAGTCCAATCGAGTATTTAGTGTATCAACTCAACTCTCTGACAGATAGTTGGAATTGCTTGCTACCGTAAATTTGGCGATCTTTTAAATCGCGCCAAGAGCCCTCAATAATGGAAGTTTTCCCAATAACTATCTCAAGTATAAAGGATAAAAAAGGTATTTGATTAACAGATTAATCTTTTTAGCCTACTTTCCCGTTAAAAATAAAAGAAAGACGAAAAAAGTATTAAAAGTAGCTTAATGCATCGAAAAAATATCGCCAAGTCCAAAAAATATCGCCAAGTTAAAAAAAATATCGCCAAGTCCAAAAAATATCGCCAAGTTAAAAAAATAAAGAGGTAAAATGAATATCGAAAAATTAAAAATTTGAAAGTAGGGTATTGAGATGGGGAATTTGTGTGTCTGTCGGTCTGTCTGTCTGTCCCCCCCTAATAACTTTTGAATGAACATTCCGATTTGGACAAACTTTTTTTTGTTGGAAAGATCTCGGCGAGTACAGCTCATTCCCATATTTGATTTTTTGATTTGAACAATTTTTGGTTCAACTTTGAGCCGTTCAAATAACCGGTCCCGCGATACTAACTTTTTAATGAACAGTCCGATTTGAACAAACTTTTTTTTGTTGGAAAGAACTTTTCAAGGATACTTCATTCCCGTATTTACATTTCCGATTTGAACAATTTTTCATTCAACATTGAACCGCTCAAGCAAGCTGTCACCCCTAATAACTTTTGAGTAAACAGTCCGAAAAAAATGACTGACTGTGCAGACGATTTTTTGTTTATTTATTCATTTGTTTTATTGAATTTATTATTATTATTATTTTTGGCAGACGATTTTTTTTGTAACAAAAATGTTTCATTCACTAGGGCATTTTATTCTTAATTTATATTTAACAACTGGCAACGGATTAAAAGTGAAATTCGAGACATTTTATCAACGGACGAGTTTTTTTTTCTTTTTTTTTCTTTTTTTTTTCTTTCTTTGATAAAATGTGTTTTGATGTACTTTGTACTTTTAATTTTTTTTTGAAAACAATTGAGGAATTTTTCTACGGAAGAACTGTAACAGTTACATTCTTTAAAAGGTGCGACAAAACTTTATTTATTCATTTATTTACTTTTTATGTATCTATTTCATCTGATGAGAGAGGTATATTTTGCTTTTAAAGGTATGTTTGACATAATTTTTAGTCTTAGATAATCAAGAGAATAATGATCAGATGCTAGAATGCCGATGTCGATGTACGGGAAAGTAGGCTCGTTTAGTTCTTGACAGAACTTCTTGTTTTAAAAACAAATGAGATTCAGTTTCATGTTTCGGAACTCCTTTAGATTTGTAGAGGCTTAAATGTCATGCATTATTTTCCAGACGAACTCTATTTTGTTCTTTATACCTATTGCTGTTTTCAATCAAAGTATGTTACTATATTTTCTCGCCAAACATCCAATCAATAGTTCGTTTTCATGTCCATACTATTTGCTATGATATACCGCAATGTTGGAAATTATTTTAACGCCTTACGGAATAATGTACATTTAGCGCCAAATATAATATTCAAATTGATTTCAGATTGCCAAGAAGTAATTGATCAGTGCATTTTTACAGCGTAATTTTTCATATGTAAATTTTTCTTTATTATTGTTCACCGCTTTTTTTTTTTTTTTAATTTAAGGGAGCAGTTGAGGTCTACTTTTTTGAATTGATCAGTGCATTTTTACAACATAACTGTACATCTGTATTTTTTTTTTTTTTTTTTTGTTCACCATGCTTTTTTTCTGAACTTAAGGGAGTAATTGATGGTCTACTTTTGTGGATACATTTTTGTACATTTTTCTTTATTATTGTTCACCGTGCTTTTTTTTTCTTTTTTTTTTTTTTTTTAAATAAAAGGAGCAATTGATGGTCTACTTTTTTGGATTGATCAGTGCATTTTTACAACGTTATTGTACATATGTACATTTTTCTTTATTATTGTTCACCGTGTTTTTTTTTTTTTGAAATAAAAAGAGCATTTGATGGTCTACTTTTTTGGATTGATCAGTGCATTTTTACAACGTAATTGTACATATGTACATTTTTCTTTATTATTGTTCACCGTGCTTTTTTTTTCTTTTTTTTTTTTGAAATAAAAGGAGCAATTGATGGTCTACTTTTCTGGATTGATCAGTGCATTTTTACAACGTAATTGTACATACGTTAATTTTTCTTTATTGTTTTTTTTTTTTTGAATTTAAAGGAACAATTGATGGTCTACTTTTGTAAATATGTATATTTCTCTTTATTACTGTTCACCGTGTTTTTTTTTTTTTTTTCTTCTTCTTCTTTTTTTTTTTTTTTTTTTGAAGGAGCAATTGATGCTCTACTTTTTTGGAATGTCCAGTGCATTTTTAGAACGTAATTGTAAATGTGTACATTTCTCTTAATTTTTGTTCACCGTGCTTTTTTTATAACTTTAAAGTAGCTATTTGTGGTCCAGTCACATTCTATTGTAAATATGTCAATTTCATTTTATTACTATTCAATGCTCTCTCTCTCTCTTTTTTAATTAATTTAAAAGAGCTATTCATGGTCCAGTCACATTATACATTTTATGTGTCTCTAAATTTTATTTTCAAAACGAAGATCTCTTTTCACGATTTGTGGAGAGCTTCTTCCTCTTGATGTGTAAATAAAATTCCTATCTAAAATCAAATTATGTGTGAAGTTTTTCATTGCTCAGTATTTTTTAATTTTTATAAAAATAATTGGCGGCCCTTTGCTTCATTTAGAATTCTTAAAATCTTTCATGCCTATTTTCAACAACGCTTTATAGATTTTTACATCCAAAACACCATGGAGACGAAATATACATCTAGGCAGAACAACGTCTGCCGGGTTCTGCTAGTATAAATATAACTGAAGTTGTATGCAATCTATGCCAAAGAGTTTCGAAGAATGTATGACGTCAATATTTCAAAGATTATATTTCTATTTCATTTTTATACTAGGGCCTACTTTTTTTTGCGACACTGTCTTCTATTAAACAAAGGAATCCTGTAGTATCACTTACATAAATTTACTTAATTCCTCTTTCTGGCAACAAAAAAAAACCTTGCAGCAGATGTTTCTCTTCAGGATGAAAATTGCTGTGATAAATTTAAACGGAAAAAAAGGTACTTAATAAGTGATTCATTTAGCGACTGGTTTAATTCTTTCCCATCGTAATTAACCAAACCAATAAAGAGAAAGACTTACAGCATTTACTTTCCATATCACAAAACCAAAAAATAGCTAATTAAAACATTCGCTTTCTGCGCTGATTTCGTGACTCGTCTACTAGCACAGCACGCATTGCGATGAACAGCATTTCGCGGAATAATATGCAAAATAATAATAAGTGAGCAGCTGCCCGGAGGCAGACTCTGTGAGACGGTAGCAGACAGCAATTATCTATCCCCACTGACACCTTGAATCTATTGTTAAGGGGAATAAAAAAGCGGCAATGCTTTGCACCCATGAATGCATGCATGCATGGGTATGTAAATATTGATACGCATAATATTTGCGTACATGCATACATATGTCTTTATACCAGTTATGATTTGATGTACAAAAAGATGGAACAGATATGTATTAGTGAGCTTTGTGTGCCGATGTTAACGGATAGCGATTGAGAAGAAATAAAAAACTGTGCAGGAAATGAAAGAAATTATTTTTTGTCGTCAGCAATTATTTTTACTTCATTTTTGAAGGATTGATCCAGCAGCTTCAATTTCTATGTGATTTGCTACTATTTAGAAATAAAAACGCTATTAAAATCTTTGATGGTAAAAATAGTGATACTTTTTGATTGCTATTAAAAGTGATCGCCTTTAAAATTATTAGTTTTTTTTTTTTCAAATTTACTGTTAATTTTTCATTTTGTCACTGTATTTCAAGTACTTTTCTCACTGGTGTTGTAGCATTATTCTTTCGCAAGGTATTCTAGTAAAATAAGTAACAGAACGTTTTCGGGTCATTTTGAATGTAAAATAAACGGGCCATTCCATAGAAATATCAACCTCAGCCGAAGAAAAAAAAATACCGAAGTGAAAAAAGTATCAAAAAAAAAAAAATAAATAAATAAATAGAAATCATACAACATAAGAAGTTTTGAAAAATTGAAAAAGTATTATAATTATCACTGAGATTGGCCATAATAAATAGTTTGTAGTGCGTTTACTGCTTGTTATTCGATGGTTACGTTAGTCACACTCCATCCTGAGTAAAAGTGACAATTAAGACAAAAAAAAATTAAGATTTAATAAATGTGTTATATGTTTTTAAAAGCCAACTTTACACATTTTCAAACAAATCATTCAATTTTTAACACTTGCTTAACTTTGAGAAATGTTTGCCTCACAACATGAGTATTTATTTTCAGGGTTGCAAAAATGTTACGTTAGTCACGCCGCTATTTTGGTTGAAAAAATACCTACTGTCAGTAATTTTGCTTTAAATTCTTAGCAGAAATGATACATAGACACCATGTACATTGTAAATCCACCAGCATAATTAAAAAATATTTTTTATCCTTTAAGTTACAAGTAAATTGTTATAAGTATCCTTTATGTTACAAGTACCGATTGGAAAGTATTAACACAGAATGTTTTATTACACTTATTCTTATTCAGGGCTATTCGGGGGAAAAGCCACAGTTATGCCCGCACGGGACAGCTCATACACTACTGCCCCAAAGTATTGCAAATTCAAAATGGATGCAAATAGGTTTTAACTAGAAAATAAATAAGAATGCTTATATTTGAAAGCCCCAGAAAATGAAGCAGTTTGGGAAGAAAAAGTTTCCAAGAAAAACACTGGTAATAAATATTGCTTGTACAAACTTTTATTAGATAGGTGAACCAAAAGTGGCAGTTGCTAAGCTTAAAAGATTTATCATCATTTTCTGGCTAAATATAATTCTGTTTTTTTTTTTTTTTTTTTTTTGTAATTTTCTGTATGTTTGGCGGCAATTTTTTTAACTCATAATGCCTAGCATCCTTTTTTAGGGACGGTCCAAAAAAGGGTCTGAATTTCCCCCAAATGAACATTTCAACCAAATAATAGTGTTCAATTAGTACCTTCGTATTGTTTCAATTCGTTATTAACAGATTGCAGCATATAACCATTGTGAAGTGTGTTCTGTAGCCGTTTTAATATGATCTTTATCAAAAATGACATCGTTCACAATCTCAAGAAAAAAAGCTGAGTTTTCAAAGTTATTCCCAGCTTCCCAGTTCATGTTCATTGCTGATTTTATTTTTTCTTATAAAATGTCTTTTTAAATATTATATAGTATTCAGAAAATTTTTTTAGTAAAACAAGTATGTACCCTCTGGGGTCTATCGTAAATTTTAAGGGACGATTTTTCTTTCCTTAATAAAAAAAATATTTTTTACATAATATTTTTTTATTATTTTTCCTGTACATTAAGCATTGTTTGTAACCAGTATACAAAATATCTTTGGAAAAAAAAGTCAGGCATTAATGGGCTAAAATATTACTTCTTCTCTAACACATCAAGTATACTTTTCTCTGCAAAATAATTTATCTATGTAATTAACAAAATTTCGAAATGTAGCTTTCGAACCACTCTTGGTACAAAATGTTTCAAAGATGGTTCATAAATCAAAATCATTTTAAAAATAATTTTTAAAAAACTTGGTAAATTGCCTTTTTTTAATAAAAGGTATTACAATGCGCAATAAAAAATCAGCATCAAATTACAAGAAAATAATTACAGCATCTACATGCATAACTTCTAATCTGATAAATTTATTGGTATTGATATAAATGTTGGCTAAATAAATAAAATAATTAGTTATTCAAAAAACACATCGTAAATATTTTAACAATTTAATCATACTTTGATTAAAATCTATTCTTATTTAACTATTATTGAATTTGAAAAAGAAATCCTTTCTTTGAGTTGACACATAGGAATAACAGTTGATTTATTTTGACCGTCGGGTTGCGAGTTTTATCTGAAAAAAGCAACAAAAATTTAATTTATCTGAGTACGTCCATATCCACAGCTTTTAAATTGATCGTCTTACACTTCAGTGACTGTGGTCACAAAATTCTTTGCGCATTTTTTTATATTTTGACGATAAAAAGTAAAGGTTACGAATTTCAGTGCAAGCAAAGAGCAATGACATTGCCATTAAATTAAACGCAGGGCTGTAGCTGGAGAGGGTGCGGGGTTCTGGGCGCCTAAGATTTTTTTTCTGGTCATAAGCTGTTTGAAGAAATATTTTTTGTTCTTCATTCTTAATAATAATGCTAGTTTCAGGTATGTTGGTTTTAAACCACGTTAAAACTTTAATAAATATTTGTTCTTATCAAATGGAAGATAGTTAAGTAATTTAAACAGACCTTTTTTTTTTGGGGCCAAACAAAAATCCGTCTGTCATGATATTTACTCTACAAAAATATGAGTTCTCACAAATATTTTTAACTAACAGTAAACTGGTTAAACTTCTAACCCGTTTTATTTTATGTTTGGTACTCAAAAATAGTTTGGAAATCCGATGGAACTTTGCTAGGAGTTGTCTATAAATGATACTACACTTTTTTCCAGCATATCACACCCCCCCCCCCCGCCGTGTCACAGACTTCGACTTGACCCCTCCCTTTTCTTACATATCACGGTCATTTTCATTGCCATTTTAATATAAAAAATGCACAATGGCGCCCTTCTACTGTCACAAGCGGTACAATCAGACTCAAAAATTTCACCAAAGTTTTGCTGTAGCGCTTTATATTTTAACTGAACAGGAATGAACCCATCATTTGGTCCTCACATTTGATGCAAAGGTACTCCTATAGAAGACAGCAACTTAAGTTGACATTGACGTCACTACGGGCGGAGCCAATAAGAGCTCACAAGCAGTTAGCGATCTCCTCTAATTCGCCAAAAAGGCTGTGACGTTTTATCTAGCTCGTTTTTCATAGGCTAACGTCACGATGTTTTTGTCAAGAAACCTTGCAGTGTAATTATAATACAGTTATATTTTTGTTACATTTTCACTTATATTTTTGTTTGACAATTTTTTTATTTAAAAAATTGTGTTTATTAATATTCGTCACGTGTTTGACATCTAAAGTAAACCTCGTGCCATGTGCTGTTTGAGTGAGTGAATTTTTTTCTCTTTATTACTATAGCAATGACAAAACAAACTATGCATTTTAAAAGTTAAGGTTCCAATGTAAATGAAACGTATTTCATTTGTTGAAAAAGGATAATTCAAACTGTTGAAAAAAAATTATGTTAATGCTTTTCCACGAAAAACTAACCTATTTGTCCCTCACGTGATGGTTCATATATGTATTTTTAAAACCTTTGATAGAAAATGATGAAGCCTTTAGTTAAAAAATAATAACAGAGCCTATGTTCTCGCTTTCATTGTTTATTTATTTTTAATTTGAAAAAAAAAATCTTACAGTAAAATAAATGTAGTGTAAAGTTAACCACCCTCATCAATTGACCGCTTTTGTTCAGGTACATAATAAACATTATATCACACCGTTATAACTAGACCACCTGTCTAAGTTGACCATTTTTGTTCAAAATATGTACTATTGTTTTTTAAATAAATGTCCCAGAGACCCATACAAAATCGGTTAATCCAAGCAAATTGGAAGGTACTGGGGTCTCTGGGGTGCTAAATGGCTAAATGTCTAAGTTGACCTTAAAGTTTCTTTTTTTTTTTTCTAAATACGCCATCCTTTTGTACATATTCAACAATGTTAAATTTAACAAATTATGGGATGACGTACCCTAAAGTACCGAATCGCAAGTGGTCAGCTGACACAGGTTTCACAGTCAATATAATACAGTTAAAGCTACAGTGGACACAAAAAATGTTTTTTTTTCAATTATTGATCTATATGTCTGAAACTTTGTGTGCTTGTATATTTACTACATCTAAAAACATTTACAAAAATGGTGCAAAAAACAATGAATACTTGTTTTGAAATTTAAAATTTAAAAATTTTCTTAACAAAATTTCAAAATGCTCTATGCGTCACATTTTTTTTTTTTTTTTCAAACTTTGAATTTCTACTTAATTTCCAATCATTGGGCATGATTGCATAAAGCTATGCATTACATGCAATGTTTTATGAGATAGTTTATAAAAGATGGCTGAAAATGAAAATTTATTTTCAGCTGAAAAATCTGTATAAATTTTCATGAAGCATTTTGAAATTTTGTTAAGAAAAATTTTTAATTTAAATTTCAAGAAAAGTATTCATTGCTTTTTGCACCATTTTTTTTTTTTTTTATGCTTTTAGATGTAGCAAATAGACAAGCACACAAAGTTTTAGACATATAGAGCAATAATTGAAAAAAAAAATATTTTGGTCCACTGTAGCCTCCTTGCTGTCCCCAAATGTAAGGAATCCTTGTTCGCTGTCCAGCGGCTACTAAACGAAAATGAAAAGCTTCATAATAATCGCCAAACTCTACTAACAGGGAAGCTCACTCGCCAAATGCGGACACCCTTTCTAAAAAAAAACCAAAACAAAAAGAATCATTTACCTGCTTCCTCGGAACGAAACTTTTCCTCCGACTCCGAACGGGGTGACAGTGCCATTGACAAATAAACTTTCCCAACGCTTCACTGTGTTTCTCTCTCTCAAAAAAAGTGGCGATTATGATGTCTCTGTGCTTGTGATTTTTCTTTCTTTTTTCTGTCTCGCCGATTTGATTTGATAACAAAATACATACACCCAATTGCAAAACGTGGATTCATGTATCATGTGTACGATACTCATCGCTGTTGATGGAAACCTATTTCGTCATTCGGCCGTTTTGTGAACTAATGTGTTTTTGAAAATTGAATGTTGCAATGATGTGGTTGTGAATTTGAAAAACCGCATGGATATACTCGCATGTGTTCTGGGAATCGTCAAAATAGTCTGATGATTACTTTGGATTACTAATGTATGGAAAGATGAAAGCTATGAAAAAAATGGGTGAGTGATCATTTTTGTAAACAAAATCGAATATTGTCTTTCGTTTATTTTATTATTATACTTTTTTTTGATGAAGATGAAAGTTTTTTTTCCCCGTTTCTATTGTAAAAGTAAAATTAATAAACTACGCGTCAATAGGTTTTTTCTGTTTGAAGTTACATTCAGAGCAAATGGTATTTTTATGTTGGTTTGTTAGCATGATTTCCATTTTCAAGTTCGTGAAGAAAATTTGCTTTTGTGCATTTATTTATTTTTTCCTTTTTAATTTCAAAAACTACGATTAAATGTTCAAACTACAGCTAACGGATAGTTATGAATAATTGCACACGAAATAAATTTCTATTAGGTTATTAAAAACAGAAAAAAAAAATCCTTTGTGAATCTGGCATTGTGTAGTTTACTAAATGTATTGGAGACTCCTTAAATAGTTCAAAATCTTAGAATTCATTCATTCAACACTTTTGTTGTTTTTGTGTAAACGATATTAATTTTCCGCCTTGTTTGAATAATTGTTTTATTTTTAAATTTTTACTGTCATTTTTTTACGCTTTTAAATTTTAAATCGTGGACCTAAGCTAAACTAACGTTTAATTGAAATTATAAACTAACGTAAATAAAGCACAAATTAGGTAGAAAGTTTCTACCTAATTTGTACCTTTTATTTACGTTGATTTTTGATTTCAAGTATAGTTTAGCAAAAAGCTTACTTCATCATTTTTCATTTAAAAAGACGTTTGTCTGAAATGTATTTTTTCGAAACCAAATTTGTGCATATTTTCTGTTTTGTTTTGTTGAGGCAAAGAGTATATTTGAAAACATGAACAGACATCATTTCAAAGTTTTCAGGAGGGGGGAGGGGCAGAACACTCTATCACTGATTTCTCCTAATCCTTCAAATCGCCCACCGGAACACGAAATTATTATGTTCCAAAGATTTATGAGTTTTGTTTTACTTTATATTTTTGATTTCAAATATTTGGCTTCGATATACTTTTAGTAATTTTAATATACTACAATTACAAACTAACAAAGAATTCTTTTAAAAAGAGTGAATAAATCATGTCTTCTCTATATCTCATGCATATTTTTGCGGTAGAAAACAGGAAACTCAACATAAATTAATAAAAATGAGTTTGTAAAATATTTTGCTGTTCCACCCGAGTATTGCAAAAACGAGCACAGCGCGAACTAGTTAGAGAAATCGGTGATGTTTTTAAAACTAAGTAACACTAAAAAGTAAAAAAATAAGAAAAAATAAAAAAGTTAAGAAAAGGAAACGAAAAACATGTTCGGAGAAGATTTATTTCAAACGGAATTGAACTGTACGAAGTTTATTTAAAGCACAAACTGTAGTCAGTACTTTAAAACTACATAGTGATTTGAAATACGTACTGCTGCTAACAGTATGATAGGTATGTTATGTAAAATTATAACTTATCCCTTTACCATTTGGTTTGGGGGGAAAAACAGACGTGATAAAAAAGCGTGGATACTTTGTGTCTACAGTGGAAAATGGCTGCCTTCAGTGATTTTGTAGTGACGTTTACATATCAAAAATTCATGAAAAAATAAATAAATAACGCAATAAAATAAATAAACAAATGAAAAGAATAAATAATTAAATTATTAAATAAAAATGCATTAATTTAGTTTCGTATCATCGCAATGATACTTTGTTTATAATTCAGTAAAATCTATTTGAAATGACATCAGTAGACATGAATTTCATTTTGTAAATCGTAAAATTTTCTTTTAGCTCACTAAGTTAAAAGATGAAATACTTCAAAAATTTTCCACATTTTTTCCTCGATTGTAATGCTGGGCTTTTACGCCATTTTTGTTGAAACTTGTTTCTTTAAGACTATAATCAACTGAAGAACTTTTTACAAAGCATTAAATATCCATCTAGCTATGGCATATGAAGACCGATTTCATTTCATTCGCAAATAGTAGGTAATTTTCAAGATTGCTGAAGCGCTTTATTGACGGTTGCAGGTATATACACTGCTGCTGCCATGAAGCTATTTTGTGTGTTAATGCTCTCGCAATTCTTAGAATCTTTTGCCCGAGCGATTGTTTTGAAAGTTTGCAGATTGCTTTTGTGGTTTCTCATTTCAGTTTTCCATACATAATTGCTCGTGCTAAAGCTTTGAAAAGATAGCTCATAGCTTCGCTTTACTTTTGGTGTTTATGTAACCGGCAAAGTTTGAAACTTCGGCATTCTATAAAATGACAAGGCATTGTATTTTATGCTGGACGATTTTAGACAAGTATGAAATATGAGAATTGAAGGGCTTCTGAGCAGAAGGGGTTTTGTAATAAAACTCAAATTGCGAGTAATTAAAGTTGTTGTTTCTAATCTCCTATCTGGTCTGACGGAGTCAGACCAGATCAACCAATCCGTTGACATTAATGAAATCCGATACCAAAAGGGTAGTAGTATGGATATCCTCCCAGTTCAAACCCAAACAGTCCAAGATATGTTGAGGAGAAGCCTGGTCATGGTGGCACTTAGGGCAGAGAGGATAAGTCTTACTGCCCTCAGAATATTAAGGCCTGATTATCAATTAATTATTAAAGTTCAAAGTTTTATTGGTTCAGTTTTTTGTTTTCTGGTTTTGTTGTTAAGTGAGCGTATGAAAATGTTCTAATGAGATCCACTTTTTAATTTACCAAGTTTTATTTGCTTACCTGTATCCATTGTTTACCATTGTCCAAATTGTATTTTCAAAAAATGTAATATGCCCCTTCGTCCTCCAAATCCTTCAATTATTACATACTTTTCCCTAGACATAGGCATTCTATAGAATGATAAATGCTATTCAAGCAAAAAATGAAAAAAAAAGATTTTGATAAGGGACTATTCCACGGTGACTGACGTTACAATTGCCTACATTTTTACCTTTTAAATTCAGTACTGTCTAAGAATCAAATTCTGGTACTTTTAAAATTGGTCTAAAATACCTTGATATGGTACATTAATGCCACCACACTTGAATTTAGATATGAGGTACTTTTTTTGCGGGAAATTAAAGGGAGTAAAAAAAATGTGACTGACGTTACAATGAAAATACCTTGCTTCATTGAAAAAACTTTAAAACTGAAAGTATAGAAATTATTCAGTACCCGTGACTGATGATACTAAGATTTTGTGACTGATGTTACGTTTACAGAAAAATGCTGTAATGTTATAAATTATTTCTATTTAAAAATAAAATTAGCACTTTTTTTGTTTAAAATTGTAAAAAGTATATTTAATTCACAAGAAAAGTACAGTTATAAAGTTTAAAAAGTTACTTTTTTAATGTTTTTTCACGAAATGAGAGTTATTATGCTCCATTTATATATCTAGTGCAGTAAATTTCTGCAGTGTATTTTTTTGTGAGTAATATATTTCATTCACATTGTCAGACCATTTCCAAATATTTTACTGCTCAAAATTTGACATTAACTTGCTACTCATACTTTTGAATGCCACTAACTTCACCTCATAGGATTGATCATCATATTCCACTTGAATCCTCTCTCCCGTTGCCGCCTTCAATTTTAGAACGTATTATGTACTTGGAAATACAGTTTTGAACTTTTGATGATTCAAACTATCAAAGCCAAAAAAAAAAAAAGCGTTGCTTCTAATTACCTGCTTTACCCATCAAACAATCATCAGTTGAACGACAAATTACCATCGAAATTACCATCCAAGAGTCGTTCGCATTTCCTCACAACGTATTTAACTTTTGAAAACTATGGCTTAAAACTTGAAATCAATTTTTCCTACAGTAGATCAAATTGGGGTGAGGGGAGGGGGACACTAACAGAAGCCATTACTATTACTTTCTAATGAATTCACTATTCATTAGTTACAATTATGTCCTTGTAAAGTGGGGCGTGGCTTAAGAGGGTACATAAAACCTGAATTTCCGAAATTAATTTAGTACTGGTGTAAGGAGAGAGGGAGGGAATGTCTGGAAAGTGAATATTGCAGATTGGTAGCATTGTGCCCTTGAATGTTTAGCGCAAAACAATTCAAATGCAACAACTAATTTGAGACAAACTTTTTGGCCTAGCTGCAGGACTAATTTGAGTGCAACGAGGATTCAATTTTAATACTGAACTGTTAAAACTACAGGTTGCACAAGCAGGATTCTTCAAGGGTGAAACGTTGTAGCCAAGGGTTGCCAGACGTCCCGGATTTTAAGGGACTGTCCCGTTTCTTGAAAAACTGTCCCGCGTCCCGAGGAGCTTTTAGACGGGACGGCTAAAGTCCCGTATTCTTGTTGCGAGTAACATTTTACAAAAAGAAACATTATTTCGAGAAAAAAAATAAGTAAACAAAAAATGTGAAATATAGTTATACAAAAATTGATTGTATCATAATATTTTTATATTCTGAAGTGTAATCATCTCAGTATGTTCAGCTAGAGCAGAAATTATTGTGACGATCCATTTGACAAATATGTAGCTCATTGTAAAAGTCTTAAAGCTCTTTGTGGAACAATAATTTTAGCTAGCCTTATTTTAGGAAAAAGGGCGGTCAATAACAGAGACACACTAACTTTCACAATATTTAGTACGAAAACTTTTCCCACTAATATTCATGAAGTAAAATAACTATACAATGGTAACAAAAAAAGTTTCTATTCATATGTTCATTGTACATTGCTTTTTCTTCATGAATACATTTGTGAGAAAAGTTTGATGTTAAAGTCAAGGTTGTAAAAATTTGACTTTTAGACTTCATCCCCCGCCCCCTTGAAGCCTGTCCCGTATTTACAGTTCTTAAATCTGGAAACCCTGGTTGTAGCACCAGCGGCACCATTGAAAGATCCATCTGGCTCCATGTGTGCGCCATAGCACCTTGAAGGGGGTGTCACAGGAAGTCAAGTGGCACTTATCAGGGAGTACCGCTGATACTACAACGGTTAACATTTTAACCCATTAATGCCTGACATTTTTTATTTCCAAAGATATTTTGTATACTGGTTACAAACAGTGTTTTGAATGGACCAGGAACAATAATTTAAAAAATATCACGGATAAAATAATATTTTTTATTAAGGAAAGAAAAATCTTCCCTTAAAAGTTACGACAGACCCCAGAGGGTACATACCTTTTTTGACTAAAATTTTTTTCGGCCTATGATATAATACTTAAAAAGACATTTTATAAGAAGAAATAAAATCAGCAATTAACATAAACTGGGAAGCTGGGAATAACTTTGAAAACTTAGCTTTTTTTCTTGAGATTATGAACCATGTGATTCTTGATAAAGATCATATTAAAACTGCTACAGAACACACTTTACAGTGGTTATGTGCTGCAATCTGTTAATAACGAATTGAAACAATACCAAGGTACTCATTGAACACTATTATTTAGTTGAAATGTTCATTTTGGGGAAATTCAGACCCTTTTTTGGACCGGCCCCTAAAAGAGACGATGCATTTACAACCTGTACTTTTAACAGTGTGCCGTTTTATCGGAGGAGAATACGACAACAAAGTGACTCAACTACTGCAGGCCTTGTCTCAAAATATCCCACATCAACTAAGAACATGAATACCTAACTGTTCACAGAAACGAGATTAAGTCTTAACGGGATATTAAAAGTCATCTCTGATAAATGTTTGGGCAAAATATTAACTCTAGCATATTTTCATTTGCTGTTAATCTTCGGAACTCAACCAGCTAAAATAGCTCGGTAAACAAAGGTCATGTTTGCGAATTCCCATCCGGGACCCAATGATAGTGACGTCACAATGTGAGGCTCATAACTCAAACGGACCGTGACCAAGCAGGTGTGTACCACACTTCCGACGGCGTACACTTTCTCGGAAACGGAACAGGCATGGTCTTTCGAACACACCTCGGTGTGCCTTTTTGGAACCTTTTTTATTTTATTTCGATAGATGCAATCGGAATGTGCGGCCATTCTTCATGAACAGTTGGAGCGTGGTGAACAAGCCAGGAGCTTTTTAAACAGAGATTGATCGAAGCGTGGTTTGGGTCATTCCACTTATGGAGCACTTTCCATATTTGTATTGAGGACGAAATCTAAAATTTGTTCCTCGGGAGTACCTAGGTCGAAGGCCTCTACCTCCCTACGGAAGTTGGGTGCTGTGTTTGTACCGAGAGAAGAGGTGGTTTTTCGTCGATCAACGGTCAGGGGAATTGAAGTGCAGGAGGCTTGTAACGCCTCTTTTAAATGATGTATAGGAAGTAATCACTTCATAATTCAAGGGCTTGGAGGATGAAGGAGCTATGTTACATTTTAAAAAATGAACACTCTGTACAATGGTAAGCAATGAATACAGAAGGGCAGATAAAACTTGGTGCATCAAAAAGTAGATGTCATTAGACCAATTTCATGCGCACACTAACAACAAAACCAGAAAACAAAAAAGCTACGACAACTGCAGCAATAAAACTTTGAACTGTAACTACTCGCAATTTCTGCTTTGTCTCATAACCAATTCATCTCCTAAGCCCCTCAATGGATAAGAGTCAAGACGTCTGTTTCCCATTCAGACCTGAAATCATATTGGGTGTAGTTGAAAATAAATCTTAGACATCATTTATCATGAACATTATGGTGTGTTTCAGAAATATTATTTAGTTTCAGAAAAAAAAGAAAAGAAGACTACACTATAGGTCCATTCCAAGAAAACGCGGCCATTTTGTCCCGCACGTGATGCTCATATATTTCGTTAAAAGTAGTGATTTTAAAAGGGAATAAACGAAGTTTTTTGCCTGAGAAATCCTACATCGGTTTGCGACGTCTCAACAGACAAAATTTCGTTCATTACCCTAAAAAACCGCTACTTTATTCATGAAATACACGTGTGGGACTAGAGAGCGACTTTTTTGTGGAATGGCTCTATATTTCTTTTCTTGGAAATGCAAAGATGAAGCGACGTATTAATGCATACACTAAGAAATAAACATAAAGAATAAATTGTTTACGTAAAATTACTTCAAGTGTCACTGTTTAAAATTTATGCTTAAGACCTAAACTACAACTGGAATTAAAAGAGTTTAGTTGACTCTACGTTGCTTTAATACGTGTTGATGCATCTCTTTTAAAATTTTTAAAATAATTGTTGAAGTTTGTACACTAAAGTGAGTCCTGAAACGCCATACATAAAACTATACTAGACGATTCAAAACAAAGCGAAAAAACTTCAATAAAATAAAGTTGCAAAACAACTGTGTGAATCAGTATAATAGGAAACTTTAAATCCGGTGCCAAACCACATGGAAATCGATTGAATGGAAAAGCAAAGCAATAGACGACACGATAGCTTACTTATCATTGTAGTACTACCCGCCAATTTGCACCGTTATAGTGTCATTAAGTGGAAAACCGTTCTTCAGTGGGATTAAAATATTTTTTGCTTACTCCAAAGCACTGCTGTATTGAATTTTTGTCTCTTTAATACGTTCGGTCTTTAATACGTTTTCGGTGACATAATTTAGTTTCCAGAACCAGAAAAAGATCATATTTCTTTATTTCTTCAAGTGCCAATGTCTGTGTTTATTATGTTATTATTGTGTCTAAAAATGCATTTAAGAAGTTTCACTTATAACCTACGACTTTGAACACGCGTACTCATGTTTTGAAGTTGTTAAGAAACACCAAGAATGCAATTGGCTTACAACGAAGTAGTCTAAGAGCCCTGCTTCACATTAACGTAAAGCAGAAAAATAAAGCAGAAACGTAAAATGGATTACATAGTGTTCCTATGGAAAGTACCCGGATTTTCGGTTTCTGCTTTCGGTTTCGGTCGCGTTTTACGCTGGTGTGGAGCAGGGACCTAAGGTCACAATTCGATTTTAGCGTCCAATTAAATACCAATATACAATGAACTCTCACTTATACACCGGCTCATTTATGCGCCTTTTTCACTTATACGACGGTTTTAAATGGTTCCAGCACATTCTACAGCAAAATAATGATAGTATCATTCGTTTATGCGTCGCTCTAAAGATAAATATTTCACTTATGCGCTGAATTTTCAGTAAAATGTAAAAAAATTAATTTATTTTCTTTAAAAAATAAGCATTTTTCTTCCCTTTCCTCTTTTTACTCTTTTGCTTTTATTGCTCACGGAAGGCGTTTTTTTTTCCGCTTGAATTAGAGTTCGGAGAGGGACAATTTTACCTATTAAGGATCGGTTTAAAGGGAACAGTTAGTAATTCAGTATACTACAATTCTTGTTTTCTATTTATCATTGTAGTTACACAGTAATTGTCAAACCGTAGTAATATGTCCCTTATCTAAAGAAACATTCGTATTCATTCTCTCATTAGAACCAATGTTGCGTTTTAGTCCTTTAAATAGGCTTGTTCATTTATACGTCTCTTTCACTTATGCGCCTTTTTCTGTTGGTCCCTTAGGCCGCCGCAAAAGTGAGAGTTCACTGTAGATCTGATTGAACTAAAATGTTTAACCATTACGTTTTAAGGAGCTCCTTGAACAAAACTCAAGACTGTCTGAAATTGAGTGGTCACGAGTTCACAACAAGTCTAAATGCAAATGAGTTTAATGGTTTACGCGAACACTATTTTTCGTGTTGCTACATTTTGAGAAGATGATGGATGCGGGTCATTTTCTAAGCTGGTTGGGAATCACATTGTTGCATACTTGTTTGACGGATACATTAGCAGTTGAGGACTCTGGCTTTTGTATGACAGACTGGTTGTGTTGCACGAAAATAAAAGTTGTGTTAAGAGACGCATGTTCAACAATCAGGCTTAAGTAAAAGAAAAAGATGTTATGTAAAATTTCCAGTCGACGTGCAGAAAACAGGAATTTTCCGACTCAAAATTTTAAATTTAGGCCTCTTCAGCATTTTAAAATTTAAAGTTACAAAAATGCAGTCATTGTTGTTAATTAGCGTGAACATTCCGTTTCACGGTTTTTCTAGCAAAAACTATTCTGTTACGTGAATTCCTGAGCATCAAAGGATATCTGAGGAAAATTTGGCACAGATCTGACTTAAACTATGTATTTGTATTAGGGATGTAAATACATATAGATAATTTAAAAATGTTCAAATAAACTTTGCGCTAAAATGTGATTGAAGTCAAAAACCAGCATAAATAAAGCACAGATTATGAAGAAAATGCAGCATATAGTTATTTCAAGGCAACAATGGAGTCTCTTCATTAGTGCAAAAAGCTCAGCACACGATATGAAAGCTGTGAGAGAACTTTCCTATTCACAACCTTCATGTTGCATGCTTGAGCTTTTTGCACTGATAAGCTTTTATCTTCATAATTTGCGCTTAATTTACATTGATTTTTAACTTCAATCATACAAAAAGATAGAAGAGAGTGTATAATGACAAAAAGATCAGTTCAACTTGAAATAATTTTTCCGTGAAAAGTGGTGAAAATAGTACCGCTTTTATCTTGAAAGCCTGCAATGTGAACATTATCTAGCTGATCTGCAGATTTACTGATTTGCTCTGCTGAGGTGCAGGATCAGGAATTTTCACACATTTTACCTGTCTGATGCGCACATTTGCTATTTCGGTACCGTTAAAGTTAAAAAGTTTGTTTGAATCCAATTTAATATAGGGAAGAGTTGGGAGAGATAGGAAGGTTGGGAGGAATGGGACAGCTGCATTTATGCGGAAATAAAATGGAGAGTTATTTCTAGCTTGTCCTGTGGATGCAGCAGCTTTTGACTCTTGCTTGAATCTAATCTGTTAGGCTAGCTATAAGAAAAAAAACTTAAGTCTGCAGAATAACTAATTTTGCACTTAAGTGGCAATAGAAATAATAAAAAAAAAAGAATTAGAGCTTTCAACCCTTGTTGGTCCCTCCCATTTCGGTTACACTCAAGAAACTTGGGGTCATAAACGACCCCAATGTTTCCCTTCAATTAATTTACTATGATCATTGAAAATTAAATGCATTTTTTAAGTTCCAACATTTTTAATGATAAAAAAATATGAATAAAAAGACGCAATCCAAATAAAATTTAGTTCATGCATTAAAAATAATTATTTTAGAGCAAACCTTACGATAACTACAGATTTATTTTTACGACTGTTACACACCTGTAATAAATTATCTTTGCAAGTGAATTTTAACTCATTAATGCCTAGCGTCCCTTTTTAGGGACGGTCCAAAAAAGGGTCTGAATTTCCCAAAATGAACATTTCAACCAAATAATAGTGTTCAATTCGTTCCTTGGTATTGTTTCAATTCGTTATTAACAGATTGCAGCACATAACCATTGTAAAGTGTGTTTTGTAGCAGTTTTAATATGATCTTTATCAAAAATGACATCGTTCACAATCTCAAGAAAAAAAGCTAAGTTTTCAAAGTTATTCCCAGCTTCCCAGTTTATGTTAATTGCTGATTTTATTTCTTCTTATAAAATGTCTTTTTAAATATTATATCGTAGGCAGAAAAAAATTTTAGTAAAAAAAGTATGTACCCTCTGGGGTCTATCGTAACTTTTAAGGGACGATTTTTCTTTCCTTAATAAAAAAATTATTTTTTACATGATATTTTTTTAATTATTTTTCCTGGTTCATTAAACACTGTTTGTAACCAGTGTACAAAATATATTTGAAAAAAAAATGTCAGGCATTAATGGGTTAAACACTTATAATATTTTTCGCGTGGTGGGTGGTATGGGAAGAGCAGAGGAGTTGGTAAGCAAACAGTAATATGCCTCAGGTCACTAGTAACCCCAAGGGTCTTGGGTGTAAAAAATGCAAATTCGGGAAATATAAAACAAAATAAAAGTATTATTTTGTGCAAAAAGAATAGCAAAGGCACAAAATGCCATTGAAAACAAATGGTTGATTAACAAGACATATTAAGCAGAAATTGCATTGGGAGTCATCCACGAGGATTAAAGAGATATGTATTTAACTTGAAAAGAACCAGAAATCTGAAGGGTCGTTATGCTTTTAGTGGAGCTTGACAGAAGAACGTTCATCATTATTGGATAATTATAAGCATTTGAAGTCATTACCAATACGACAGTGGATTGAGAATGATGATTAAGATTATTATTACCAGGTCCAGTAAGTGATCTAGCACAATTAATCACTTACAGGTTCATTCTGATGAATCTAGTAGGACGTGTTATTTTCTTTCCGTAATAAGTAGAGATTTTTCAAGTGATCTCTTGTAATTTTTTTCTTTTTACTTAATAAATGGCACAGATGAAAATATTTTATTTTACATGGTAAACAATTAAATAAATCCGTTAAAATGACAGTTTTTAAACACTAAAGCAAACCAACTCAAACTTAATATTGGAAAGTTCAGTTAATGAAATCTTATTTGACTAGCCCAAGTCTTTTCTGTCTAAATCCAAGTACATGATTATAACACGAGAAGTTCTAAAATTAAATTAAAAATTTATACAACCCCAGACCCTGATTGATGATCTCATATTAAAACGAACTTCTCTGGTCATAAAGCGTTCTAAATCTAAATATATTTAAGAGCTAGAATCTGAGAGAGTGTCACGCCTGTGATTCATGACCTCTCAGATTTTTTCCAAAAAATTACCAAATGTTTATTATCTTATTGAAAGACCAAATCCAGAATGTTTTGCTCTAAAGTTGAGTTGTTTAGTTTTTATGGATCCCTAAAGTTGAAGGTGCAGCATCAAAAATTAAGCGGATTTTCAAGACATGGAAGTTGCTGTGAGCCAAAACTCTTACCAGGAACTGTTCAACTCCAATTTTCTTTTTGTATATGGAATATAGAAGGTTGAAACTTTACAAAATGAGTGTTAAGTTTGAGGTAAGTTGTTGCCGTAAGGTCAGTGAAGGCCCTCAAAACAAGGCATTTTTGATGTTTTTTAGCGTTTTTGAGGTCCAAAAACAGCTTGTACATTTCAATTGGCACGGCAAAAGTAGTTTCGTTTGAAAGACCAGTGAAAGCACTTTAAAATAATGTATAAATAACCGAGGAAAGTTCAACGTGCTTTTAGTTGCGTAAGGCCGAAATATGAAAAATGTCATATTTTAGCGATATTCAAACGGTCATAACTTCCTCTGCCAACAACATATTGAAATATTTTTTTTAAATTGAAAATTCTTATATTAAAATCAATTACAACTATTTTAATTGTTAACAAATAGAAACTGGTAATAGATAAACATTTTAAATCATTGAGTTTCCTTTCTTCGTCGGCCAGCAATGACAATCCTGTAGGACAATCCTGTAAGGATTTGAGCACTCTAATTTAGGAATATTTTTAATTAAAATTTATTTTCCAATTACAAGCAGTCATTTAATTCAAGACTTTTATTCTTTGAAAATTAGAGATTATCTAAAAAAACGGAAAAGGAAAGAATTTAGTAAAAATTTGCTAGTAAAAAGAAGGAAAATTGCAAATTCTTACACTAAAATTAATTACAAATTTTTTGATTGTTAACAAATAGAAATTGGCAACAGATAACAATTAAAAATCATGAAGTTTTTTCCCTCGTTGGCCAACAATGACGATCCTGTAAATTTAAGCCTCATCCGCATTTTTCTAAAAAGCGTTATAATTCGAGTTCTATTTTACATGGAAGTTCCAAACACATCTTATCAGATGCAGATTTTTTTTTTCTTTTGGTACCATTGCTTTAAATTTTCCAGTATATTTTCAACTTTAAAAATCGCGAAAAACATTTTAAAGGGTTTTTATCGTTGTTAATTAATGTCATCCGAAGATGCGACCTAGCTAAGAACACTCTCGATCATTTCACCTTTCAAACAAATTTTTTTTTTCAAAATCGGTCCATCCGTTTAGGCTGTACGGTGCCACAGACAGATATACACAGATCGACAGATACACAGACACGTCAAACTTATAACTCCCTTCCTTGTTGAGCATGGGGTTAATATAATAAACCATCACTATGCACGGAGCTTATAAAATAACAAAAAAAAAGCTAAGTTTCATTCAAATATGTCCAAAGATGCTCAACAAAAAACATTTTTAAATCAATGTTTTTCGTTCGCACAATGATGCATTTATACGCAACTGAAACTGGACCTGTAACTGACGCATTCAATGCTACCATTTAAAAAAAACTTTCAAATTAAAAAAAAAAAGTTTCAAAATTTTTTGAACAGGAGCACTAGTGTAGAATGAAGTGCAGGAAATAACATGAATTAAGAAATTTAAGTTTCAAAATTTTGATAAAACCAAATAGCATTTATAGATATTCCATAGTTATTTTTCCCACACTTTTAAGCATAAGTTAGTTATTAAGTTAAGTATTTAATAAGTATAATACAGAAAGTTCATAAACTCCGTTTGCAAACATTTATTTTTCGTCGGCAATAAATGTGGAGTACAGACATTATTTATGCCTTCGCGTACAAATGATACAAATGCTTAGATGATATATTGCATTGATGTGTCATTGTAGAAGTTCAGAGAGAATGGTTTAAAAGGTCGTAGAATATTTTATTAGAGTTCGGAAGAAGTTCCTAACAGTTAACAATCAATGTGCAGGCCACAGAAAACGCCTAAAAAGAAGTTGTGTGAATAACCTAAAACACTAGCGTAGCCAGAATTTATCTAGCAATAATTTTCGGCAATAACCGAATACGTTAAAATTTTAGCAAAGAAAACAATAGGGAACTCAGTGAGTAGTGAGGTAGAGGGTAGCGGGAGGACGCATGGGATGGCGTCCTCTTACTTTTCAATTTTTACATTAGCGTCCCCCCAATGTCTCATGCTTTAACAACGAGTCCTCCCACTTTTTGTTGGCTTGTGCAACAAACTGTTACAAGCGCATACTACCTCCCATCTTTTTTTTTTCTCCAGATTTACACTACATAGGCAACGGTCTTCTACCCTTTTTATAACTTATTTTTAACCAATTAATGCCTAGCGTCCCTTTTTAGGGACGGTCCAAAAAAGGGTCTGAATTTCCCCAAAATGAATATTTCAACCCAATAATAGTGTTCAATTATTACATCGTAGGAAGAAAAAAATTTAGTAAAAAAGTATGTACCCTCTGGGGTCTATCGTAACTTTTCAGGGACGATTTTTCTTTACAAAATATCTTTGGAAAAAATGTCAGGCATTAAGGGGTTAAACAATTCATATATCCTAATATTATTCTTCGGCGGTAGCCTGTTCTTTTCTCTGCTTTTCGCCATCAATGCATTTTTTTCTTTTATTTTCATAAAGAAAGAACTTTGTCAGTGCATTCTGGGAAAGAAAATCACACCCTACAGCCCTTCCAGACAGTATATAGAGCAAGGTTCTTGGGAATATTAATACAATTTCAATCTAACAAAAAATGCTGAAGCACACCATATATTATCTAAATGGCGGCCTCTCTTTCTTTTAACAGACGCCAAAAACCACTTTCACGAAAAGGATGATTACATTCATGAATTTTCAAAAGGTACCGAAAATGTATATGAACATCAAGAGAAACCTCCAATTTCGTTTTAATAGCGTTCTTGGAAGCACGAACAAAAAATATTTTCTTGAAAATATCCTCACCTGTGCAGTCGCCGACTTCTATATAAATAGAAGAAAAATTGCTGCATTTGGTGTTGATAGCGACACTCAACTAGTAATTTATAACGAATCATCATTACCTGGAAAAAGTTTTTGTGTGGTACAAAAAAGAGTTGGGGCTGCATTTATGGAACGTTTCTTTCTGTAGAAAATTGCTGGTTTTATTCCCAAACCCTTTTCGGTGTTTTTGATATTAAAAAGTAGCTCTGAGGGTTTTTTTAAAAACTTTCTTTGGGCTTTGTTTTGCCGCTTTTCCCCTTCTTTTAATTTTCCTTTGGCAACGTCGGCCCTCACACGTCGAAAGCTCAAGGCCAGAATCGATGGGCGCGAAGGGAGTTGATGACAAACGTCTGGACGCCAGCGAACGCACCGATGCGCGAGAGAATCTAGTAGCGGGAAGACAGGGTTAGCAGGTAGAAACAATGCAGAATGAAAAAAAAAAGTGAAAAATTAAAAGAGAAAGTTTTTTATTTTGCATTTCCGAAACGGATGCATTTTGGGGTGGGCCGTTTTTTTTTTTTTTTTTTTTTGGTTTTTCTAATTTTGATGATCTGTAGTTTGGAAAAGATGCCATTGGTGGAACAAAGCGCGCGTACATTTTTTAAACAATTTTTGCACAATTTATTGATGTGCAGCAGTTGCTTTGAAATCTCAACGAAATGCTGCTTTTTTATGTTAAACAATATTATGAGGTAGCAAAACACCCAAGAACAAGATCTTCAGATAATGGATTAAAGACCGCCCAAAATGAACCGTTATTTACCTTTTGGGAACCATTAAGCTATGCGATCGAATATTTCAGTTTTCAGTGTTTTCAAAACAAATGAAGCAGTTCCTTTTATTTCGCCTATATTAATATTCTGACGTTTCTATAACATTTAAAATAAACGCAATTTATCAACAACTCATCTTGGATAATTTATAAAGTATTGAAACTTAGGGAGCACATATCGCACAGGTAGAATGAATGTCTGCCACCTTATCTACACAGTTTAAATTTTCCTGAAATTTTAGGGTAAAAGTTACTGGCATCCATGTTACTTTTAAAAGTTACTTGCCAGTAACTTTTACCGTAAAATATTTTTTTACTGTAAAATTTGACGGAAGAGAAAACGAGAATTAAAAAGCGCGAGATACGAACGACAAGGAACGAACCCGGGACCAAATTTTTACACTGCTTTACTGCTAACGGTACCAGATGAGACACATCAGGAGAGCGGAAATAGGGTGTCACCTGCATCGCATAGTAAGACACGTGGTGATCAATTGGCGCTGCAATCGCAATTTTTTTATCGGTACAATTTACTGTAAATATTTTCTGTACTGTAAACACTACATTTTACAGTAACATTTACCACACATCTTCCTGAATTTTTAACAGTGTAGTGGTCAGAGAAGTCTGACCGGGATGGGAAAGCCCCGTGTTCAAATCCCGGCCCTGGTATGGATGTACTTTCTCTCTCTCTCACTCCTGTAGATGTCCTTTCTCTGTATGATTGTGTCTGCTCTGAATGGCTGCTGCTCTATAAACGGATCTTATATCATGTTTGTAGAGCTAAATCGAACTTCTAAATTAATGGTGCGATGAAAAAATGGAAGCCACACCTATTCTACCTTAACCCATTTATGACCACTAGTCTAAAAACGGGACGCTTGTTAGTTACTGTATACAAAAACCTGTAATGGGTGTATCATTTTACTAAAGCTGTTTTTTACAAGTTAAATAGTCCTTCTTCTTGAGAAAACTAGTTAGAGCCACTAGTTGGACATCAGAGTTTAATTATTGGCAGCTATTTTCAGACAAATCAGTCAAGCAACGATCCAGCATGGGTAGCCACAGAAAATAATTTTTTTTTTTTTTTTGCGAACTTATTTTTTATAAAATCAAACTGATTTAAAATGATTTGCTTAAAATTGATTGGAGATGACTTCTGTAATGTTACTTTGCACAAGTAAAGTCAAGTAAGGTCGTACTTTGCTCACATATCTGCAAAATATCCCATGAACAGGACATTAAATAACTTCATAAATATGGCAACGGCAAACTATCTCGAGCCTAAAATATATGTAAACCATTCCAAGTAAAAGTTTTAAGCAGATAAAAATTGAAAAAAATTGTTTAAAAAAATCTTGGGCATAAATGGATTAAATCGGGTAGATGTAGCTACTCGTGCTTGGATACCCTAGTGGTACAATTAACTACCAACAACAGAATGAAAGGGACACTTCTATAATGATAATCTAATTGAAGAAGTGTTCTTTTATTCTGCATGCCTAATTTCAAATGTTTCCAGCGGGAAGGGCGACAAAGTTAAACTCAATATACAGGGTGTTCCAAGTCAACCTTCATGACCTCCATTTCCTCAACCGTTTGTCCTAGATGCATACTTCCAGTTGCAATTTTGCTCGAAATGAGGTAGAGAGTTAAAATATTGAAAGTTTGAAGCGAAAAAATAATTCAGTCAAAAAATACGAAATCGAACTTTTTATAGGGACTCCGGGTCCCCAAACTTATATTTAGGGCAAGAATTTTCATTGAAAAATAATACTAACATAAAAAAAACGACATTTGTGCGATCAAAATTCGCGGAGATATTCGAGTTTTAAATGCGCAGGGCCCGTAAACAAATTGACAAAAGAAAATTTTCGCCCTGCCAGAGGAATAACGAGCTTTTAGATTAGGTACGATAATGAAATTTGTTTCGTCCATGTCAGAAATCATTCGCTTCTCATTGTATTCAAAAATAAATACAGATTCTACAAGACTACAAAACATAGCAAGGCAAGGTAAATTAATATACAATTTTATACAAAGATATTAAACACACGAAATATGTTAATCTAAGAAATAATATACAAAATGAAACACAGAATTTTTACATTGCTTTCTTGCAAATAAAAATAAAAATAAAAGCAAAATCTGCGAAAACAATGTGTTAGAAATGAATATCATTTGTTTTAATCGATTATAATAGCTGCTCAAAATGTTTTCCTTCTACTAAAATACATAGTTAAATGCTTGATAAGAATTCTGATTGTACGTTTTGAAGCATTCTGGAGTGCCATCAAAAAAGAAGGGTCCTACTAACGTTCCTTTCCAAATGCCGCACCAAACATTAACAGACCATCGCACCTGATGCTTACTGGATATGCGGACTCTGCATAGCCCAGAAACGAGTATTTTGACTATTGACAACAGTAGTTCTTGAGAACGTTTCGTATTTTAATTCCCATGTTAAATAACTTTTACAGTTAAATATATTTTAGGAAAATAAAGAATATATTGTTATTAAAGAACTCTGAATGGTGCGAATTTTGCGTGTATATGGCCCCCAAAATCACTTAAAATAACGCTAGTGTAAAGTGGTATAAGTCATAAAGGTTCATGTTTCATTTCTCTATGGATTTTGATCGCACAAATGTCGTTTTTTCTGTGTTGGTATTATTTTTTAATGGAGATTCTTTCCTTAAATATAAGTTTGGGGGCCCGGAGACCCTATAAAAAGTTAATTTTTTTATTTCTTAACTAATAATTTTTTTTGCTTCAAACTTTCCATATCTTAACTCTCCTCCTCATTTTGAGCAATTTTGCAAATGAAAGTATGCATCTAGGACGAACGGTTGAGGAAATAGAGGTCATGAAGGTTAACTTGGTAACCCTGTATATTACAGACCAAAAGTACATACATTTTAGGACATTGGCAACAGATGTGAACTCGTTTAATTTTTCAGTATCTGAACGCCAATTAAGTACCGAGTCGTGACTAATTTTATGTGAAAGAAAAATTTATTTTTCTAGAAAGGCAATACCAAAATGGTGTACCAGCATCAAATTTCCCCTGATTGGTAACTGTGATTACTACAAGTCAGTACTATGGCGCTGCAAGCTATTGCTTGCTATGGCACCGAAAAGTTTACCACTTCGTGAACAAATTTCTATCATCAATTAAATTTGATCAAAATTTGACAATGGTTGTTGTTGTTGTTCTAAGTTACAGATATTAGATTACATTATTGTGCATTTCGTTTCTTAAAGCCAAGAAGGGTGCAATTTTTTTCCTGATACCTCAAATAACGAGTCTTGATAAAGCGTCCCTTTGAGGCAGGTATTTTTGGAAAACTATCTTCGCATAGCATAATTGATAGGATGATGATTTGGAAAATGAACGGGGGGTTACGTAAAAAACCCCAAATTGCAAGTAATTAAAGTTCCAAGTTTTGTTGTTGCAGCTTTTTTGTTTTCTCGTTTTGTCGTTAAGTGAGCGTATGAAGTTGATCTAATGACATCTATTTTTTTAGCACCAAGTTTCATTTGCTTACCTTTGTCCAGATTGCATTTTCAAAAATGTAACATAGCCCTTTCATCCTCCTAACCCCTTTAATTGTTAGGAACAGTCTATCTCATCTTTGGGACGATAGGAAATTGCTTGTACATTCTAGAAACCAGTTACATATTTCCAATGAGTATCCATTATAGTGATGAATGACTCTTTTTCACGTGATAAATATCACTGCCACAATCGGTTTACAGGCATTTCATCGTTGATTGATGTACATTGTACATGTCTTGTGAGGCATACACTCGACGTTTATGTTTTGCCTTGAGACTTGAATTGTTGGAAATGATCCAGTGAGCAGTTGAGTTGTTTCTTTCTTTTCTTTTTTTTTTTTTAATTGTTGATTAAAAAAAAGAGTTGAAGCTATTTTAATTGCTTTTAAATCAGAAATTTATGTTTAGATACAAACTTTAACGTTGTTTCTTTCTTTTCCTTTTTTTTTCAATTGTTGATTTAAAAAGAAGAAGCTCTTTTAATTACTTTTAAATCAGAAATTGTTTCTAATCCGTTTAGATACAAGCTGCTGATGTTGTTTCTTTCTTTTCTTTTTTTAAACTATTAATTTGACAAAAGAGAAGAGCTGACTCTCTTTTAATTACTTTTAAACCAGAAATTGCCTCTAATCTGTTTAGATACAAACATATTAGATGCAAGAATCAGCAGAAGGTGAAGGATTAGAAAGGTAATCTGTGTACCGTAACACCATTCCCGTACTCTGCTTCCCTTTCTCATTAAATTGATCAGAACTCAAGATTCAATTCGTATTCCGGTACTAAAAAATTTTGAAATTTTTTTCTAATATATTTTTTTTCATGTACTTTCGAACACGGAAAAGGTCACAGAATCAATTGTTATAATCAAAATCATCAACACCTAACAAAGAGTTATTTCAGAAGGGTGTAATCTGAAACATAAGTATAAATAATCTGCATAAATATGAAACATTGCAATTAAAATAATGAGGTTTTAAATTAGAGCTCAATTAGCCTATTAAAACAGTACAACAAGAGATTACTTTGAACTATTGTTATTGTACTTTGGATTAAAAGTCGTCCAATCGGCCAAGGTGAAAGTGTTGTCAGCGTGTTAACGATCTAGATTAAATTAATTAAGACAACCGAATGTGGATTAGTATTATTTATGTCATTGCTTTGCAGCTGTGTTTATATATCTCTATATTATAATTATTTTATTCCCAAAAGTATTTTCACAATTGTTTGGCTTTTTTACAATAATTTCTTCTGAATACTAACAAAATCTTTTTGCCTGTTTGGTGAAAGTGCTACAACCTTTATGTCTTCTTTCTTTATTTGCTTATTCCAATTTGGATATGATATAGGCCACCTCACAACAGTCGGCATTCGTTTTTAGGCAAAACTAAACGAGTCACCGAAAACGAGAACTCAGGATCGCTAAAATGAAGTGTTATTCATGAAGTACCAATGTTTATTCAATTTCGCGCGCGAGTGACTTTAACTTCCTTAGTTTGTAGAGTGCCAACGTCGTGGGGGACGGACCATACTGCCGTGCTAAACACAAAAGTAGTATTTGCACTTTTTAAAAAAATTGAGTTATTGCCACCAGGTGGCACTTTGTGACGTATTTTACCTAAATACAAAATTATATGGTCATTTGAGAACGGGAAATATTTTTTAAATTCTGAAAATTTTTCATCTGAATCAAAAAAGGCGCAAAACTTTAAAGAGTGATATCTTAGTTTGAGCTTGATTGCAGATACCACTTTTGCGCTTAGCACGGCAGTATAGTGTGGCTTTCTTAACCCATTGATGCCCAGGTTTTTTTAAACAATTTTTTTCAATTTTTATCGGTTTAAAATTCTTACTTGGAACGGTTTACATACATTTTAGGCTTGAAATAGTTCGCCGTTGCCATATTTATTAAGTTATTCAACGTCCTGTTTATGGGATATCTTGCAGATATGTGAGCAAAATACGACCTTACTTGACTTGACTTGTGCAAAATAGCATTACAGAAGGCATCTCTAATCAATTTTAAGTAAATCATTTTAAAATAGTTTAGTTTTGTGAAACATGAGTTCGCAAAAAATAACTTACTTTCTGTGGCTACCCATGCTGGATCGTTGCTTGACTGATTTGTCTGAAGATAGCTGACAAGAAATAAACTCTGATGTCCAAATAGTGGCTCTAACAGATTTTCTCAAAAAGAAGGACTATTTAACGTGTGAAAAACAGCTTTAGTAAAATGATGTACCCATTGCAGGTTTTTGTATGCAGTAACTAACAAGAGTCCTGTTTTTAGGCTATACTGGACATAAATGGGTTAAGAACGGCTTATTATCATGGTGCGATATCCATTTCACGAGACGGTTTTCCGAAACGTCGGAAAATTATGGCATTAAACTAGTCACACGTTTTTATGAGCATCTGGTTTCAGTGGAGCACACAACAACGGAGTTTATGCACATCTCTTTTAACAGATATTTACGTAACGATAGTTGTGAAACGGATAATAGCTTCCAACGTAGCTCAAGTGTCAGACGGTTAACCCAAGATGTTATCGCTAAGAGGTGGAAAAAGTCTCCATGGGATTCCGATCCGTCCCTTCGTCGGTCAAAATTAGTCAAGTAGACAGGAATGCAACAAGCAGGTAAGCCGATAGACACACCGACACACATTTGTGTGCCCACCTCATAACCTTAGTTTCAATTTTTGCTTTTAATATTTATTGAAAAACGTAGACTTTTTTTTGAATGTTTTTGCTTTTCTATCTTTCATTGTTTATTATTCTTATTTACAATTTTTTCGATTAAAAAACACGGAAAAGTAACTCAAAAAAAAAAAAAATCTGAATAAGCCACAGCAGTAGCATTTGTTATTATAAAATTTTTTCAACACGATGTTGTACACGATGAATAACCGATGAAAAATAACGTAAATTTAAGATAGGAGAATAGACAATAAAACGGGAGATAATTCTTTCCTCTTAAAGGCACCGATGTTTTGACAAAAATGCAACAGATTATCTCTAATTACTTTCTACGTAGAGAACTTTTGTTTCAGAAAAAAAAAAAAAAAAAAACCTCATCACTTTTACGCCGAAAGTAATGAGGTTATCCACTCAAAGATTTTCTTTACAAAATAGTGAAACAATAAACACGCTAATAACGACGATAAGAAAATAAAATCCTCCTTAAATTTGCTCACGAATCTATTATTAGGTGGTTTGAAACTTGTTTCAAAGCGTTTCGCAAAAGTGAAAAAAAAAAACTCATTATCCAGTGGCGAGAGCCAGAAGATTGTCCAAGCGGCTTTTTCCTTGCTGGGAGGCTAAAACCTCTGTTTGGTAGAGTCCGACCTTGCTCTAGTTGGGGTGGTGTGACGATGGGACGCCGGGGATAAAAGGAAAGAACATTTGTTCGAATTCAGTCGGAATAAAATTCGACGCTGTTTTTTTGGCGGGAAAGTGGGTCAGCAGCTTCCTTTTTGGATTTCATCGTTTGGGGGGAGTGATGGAGAGCTTTGTTCCTCGGAGTCAAGCGCCAGATCACGTAACGAGGAAGATAATGCGACGCGCTTTATGCGCGATGGCTTGCATAAAAGGTTGTCCAACAATGCGTTGTAAAATTTGGGAGGCTGCGACGAAAGCTGATAAGGGAAGTGACAGTGTGGAAAAAACACAAATGAGAGTGGATAGTAGGGTGGAGCGAAAAAAATGAATTTTTGATTTTCGTAAACGGGTACCTTTCATTTACTGTGAATGAGGATAAGTAACAATTCTGTAAAATATTTCCCTTTTGCGACGTCATCTTTAGTCTGCGCATTTGGCCTAAAGTTTTGAAATTTTTGATTTTTTTTTTGGATTTTTCAAATTTTTTTAAAAAATATTGCAAATGATAAAACTAGTGACGAGTGGTTATTAAATGGAAGAAAAAGATTTGAAATAAAGAAAGAATTTTTTAAAACCATTTTAGATTATTATTTCTGTTCGCGCATTGCGCTCAAAGTTCATCAAATTTCCCAAAATTTCTGATATTTTCGACATTTTTTAACTCAGTATTTCCTCTCAATATTCACTTGAAGTGTCTTCAAACTTGTTTTATTCATTTTGTTATTACTTTGAACCCTGCAACTCTTCGCTAGCTCATGTGGAACTACCCAGGACTCACCACGAGGAGGTGACCGCACTTCTAGTCCTACACGTGAACCCTTCCTTCCAACCAATGCAAGCACGTATTTACATTTCTTAGATACGTCTTTCACAGTTAAATTGTTCCTTTGTGTCGTAAATTGATCAAATATTTCTGTCAGATATCCTCGTTTTTACTAAACTTTTTCTTTTCCTGTGATTACATACCAATTTTGAAGAGCTTGTGACCTATTTGACAGCTCTTTCAACTGATTGAGTCTTGAATGGCAGTTTAAAAAGAGCGCATTCAGAAATCATATTTAAATTCTCAGCTTCCATAATCTTTGTAAATATTGTGTTGTTAAATTACCTGTAAAAGGTAGCTTTGTAATTTCCACATCATGGCAAGAAATCATATCGATGTATACTGACTTTTGATTTATGTATGTAATGTATGAAAATAGATTTTTGTCTATTTTTTGGGATCTGAAGCGTTCTCACTTGTTTGCTTGTTTGTTTTCTAGATTGAGCGTTTATAATACGATTTAAAACAAGTTTCTTTATATGCTCTCTCTTATGAACTAACCAGATTATTTCCCGGCGTTGCCCGGGTGCTTATTAATACAACATAGCTCTAAAAAATATTTGAATGAATTCTATCCACATGGGAATATAAAAACTTATTTCATGCTAAAAAGAAATAGTTGAGCCTTAAATGGATAATTCATTGTTGATGATCTTTGTAGGAAAATACTCCTATTTAAATGTGTTACATTTTATCAATTAGTGTGCTTAAAGTCTCATCTCTATTACTCTATCTATTCAAAAGTGAAAAAAAATGGCCATTTTGAGACAAAAGATTTGAATTTTGGACTTTTTGGATTTTTTTTTAAATTTCAAAACCCCTGCCTATGGGAATTCTAATGCATCAGGGAACCTCTGTGCCAAGTTTGTTGAAAATCCGACGAAAACTGGATTTGTATAAGGAACAAACATACATACATTTGATAACAGCATATTTCTTGGGTGCAAAGTATACATTGTTTTGAATAGATGTGAATACAATTTTCTGCTTTTTCCCGGAGAGATAATCTTTAAAATCTCACACAAATTCATAGCTAAATTAGTAACGTCTGTACTTCATCCTAAAAGAGCAAGGACACTTTCACCCGCGAAAGTTATGAACTCTTTTAAAAATTATAGTCTAAAGATTGTTTGCTGTAGTCAACATCTGACTAGGGAAAGCTGTCTTGAACTTCTGTTTCACATTTTTTTGGATATTTTCCCAGTCAAAACTACCTTGCTCATCTCATGAAGTTACTGTTGCTCAGTATTTGAACCATTTTTATTGTCAAAATCAATCGGATCAATGACAAATTCTATAGGTTCATATTGAACTGATTTGAAAGTATAACATGTTTAGCTTCGTCTAACACTCCCAAAAATCACTTTGGTCCACTGGTAGGTCCATCTAGCTTTTGCAAAAAATGCAGCAAATTAAGTTCATTCAAATGTAATTGGCAAATGTTCCATTACATAGGTCTACCAAGTTTTTCTTCCAGTTTCCGTATTACACCTTTATATTTTCCCGTCTTTGTAGTGCATCCATCAAAACCAATGCAAACAATTTCCTACTGAAAGAAACAATTTATTGTTTCTGACTGGTCTAAAAAATGTAAATGTGTGCTCTCATCGGTTGGAAGCAAGGGGAGCGCGAGTGGCACCCAAAGTGCGGCCACTTCCTCGTGGTGTGTCCTGGGTAATTTCAATGAGCAAGCATAGTTGAGTAGTTCAAAGAAACAACAAAATGATTAAGAAAATGTTTTGAAGGCACTTTTAGTAAATATTGAGAGGAAATATTGAATTATAAAATTTCTGCTAATATTCAAAATATCGGAAATTTCTGAAAATTTGATGAACTTTGGCCTAATGCGCAGACTGAAATCATAATCTAAAATGATTTAAAAAAAATTCTTGTATATTTCAAACCTTTTTCTTCCATTTAATAACCACCCGTCACTAGTTTTATCATTTGCAATATTTTTTTAAAAAATTTGAAAAATCTAAAACAATTCTAAGCATTCTAAGGTTTCAGACTTTATGTCCGGCTTTCCCGGAAAACTGGACTTTATGTAAATCCTGTGACTGTCCCAAGGCTCTTTTGTCTTTCGGATCTCGTGTTCGCTTGATCTTATGGCCATGGATCTTCTGTATGTAGACCTTTTGGTTTCAGACTTTATGTCCATCCAAAAACGGGATCTTATCTTTGGCCTACTCCACGGATATTTCGTCTTTCGGATCTTTTACTTATGGATAGTATGTTCGCTTGATTTGATATCCTCTCATCTACTTCCCGTGATTCTTTTGATTTTAAATCCCATGTCCGGCCTTTCCAGAAAACGGAACCTTATGAAATGCCTGCCCCATGGATCTTTTGATTATGAATCTTATATCCGTTTGATTTTAAGCCATGGATCTTCAATCAGTGGAACTTTTGCATTGAAAGCTTTTGTGATAAGTGATTTTCAGATATTTTTTAAAGTTTGCTTACAGAAATACAGATGCAGCACAAAAAGTAAAAAAAGATCAGACTTTTAAAATATGTTTTCGAAACTATTACTAGGTTTCTCGGAATTGTAGAAAATTAGGCAAGATCTTTTCTCAGTTACAAATGATGAACTTGTAAGCTTTTTTTTTTTTTTTTTTTTGAACTATTAATACGTAATCGAGTTTCCGCTTTATTCCTTCTTTATCGAGTTCCTTTTTATGAGTTTACTTCAAAAACATTGTTTATCAACCTCCAATGACGAGGGAACATTACAAGAACTTCAACTACGGCATTTGTACAGCATTACGATAAGTTGATAATGAGATACTACAAAAGGTGTGGAACGAACTGGGAAACAGATTAAATATTTTCAATGCAACAAAAGGCTCACACATGGAACACCTGCAACTGAAAGAAAAAATGTTTTGACTTGTTTTTGTTTGATTTTGTTACTAATCATTTTGTAATCATTAGTTACAAAATTAATTTTATCATTTCAAAAATGAGAATTTTTAAAACTCAGTTATTTTCTTAATGCAAAGCCTGCAGAATAAAATCATCAGAATTTCACAACGAGTAGGTTAATTGTTTTCAAAATCAGAGTCGGATGCGATTTTAAAGGAAAATTTCATGTAAATTACGGCTGAGAGAACTCCGCGAAGACTTTGATCATAGAGTATAGACTTACAATTTTATCCGCAGTTTTCTTCTATATGAGAAAGTAAATGAATAATAATTATTTTCTCAATTTCTTAGGAGAAGGCGTGACATTGAGTTAGTTGAACAAAGTGGGTGTAAAATAAAAAAGAAATATTTAATGAGTTTATAAAAAGCAATGTAACTAATTCAGTAAAAGGAGAGGTCGAATTCTTTGTGTTGAAATTGAAGTCATTTAAGCTTCTTTAAGTCATTTAAGCTTCTTTAAGGTACTTAATATACTTCTCTCGCATAAAGGATAAGATATGAAAATAAGAAGCTTTAACTACCTAAGTTAAAAATAAAAGTTTAAAATGAAAATTGCAGCTATCCCGATAACTCCACGTACAGTTACCAGTTGCACCAACGTTCCAAGCCCTCGGTATAGTTTTCGAAGTTAGTTTCATGTATTGAACCATGGAAGCAAGTTTTAGCCGTTACGATTCCAAGCCGAACATTTATTTCATTTATCTTTCTTTTTTTCTACAATTATTTACAAAAATAAAACATAGTTTATGGGATTTTCCTTTCACTCTGTGGAATTCAAACAGTAGAAGTGTTGACAATCTATCGAAAGGGTACTGAATTACTGATTGGCATTTTCTCAACCACGAGAGAATTAAATAGGCTTTTCAAAAAGCTCATTAAATATCTTTTGTTCTTCAGAGCTGCTCACCAAATGTCACTCGCAATAATTGCTCTTTGACAGAAACCTCCATTTCGCATTCTATTCATACGAGAACCGGTACAGCAAAATGAAGCAAAGTCTCAAAAGTTTCATCTTGACTACAGATTTTCCCAGCCTCATATTTAAACAGCAATGAGCTATTCATTTAAATGTATAATCTTTTCCTTACTTGTCAAAATGTCATTTTTAAACAGCGGTTAACCTTCTTTCACAATATTGAAACTTTGCTACTTGAAATGAGTAAAGTCCATTTCGTGACACTTCTAAAACTAAGAAATTTGAAATGTGTTCTGGATGCAAACTCCATTTTCAAAAGACGGTAAGAAAGACAAGGACATGCAAAATGTATTATGTATGTGCGTAAGTTTGAGACATATTTTTAGTGAGGACATGCTATTTTCAAGGCAGAAGAGTTCAAGAACGGGCGTAAAATTTATGCCTTTTTTTACTTTGAAAAACGTAAATAAGATTCTGAAATTTAAACATATTTTAAAGGTGGCACTTTTGTTAAAACTGAACTAATGATTAAAGTCCGTTTCGTGACAGTTCTGTAACTAAAAAGCTCAAATTGTGCTATGCAAACTCAATTTTAAAAAGACAGTAAGAAAGACAAGGACATGCAAAATGTATTATGTATGTGCGTAAGGTTGGGACATATTTTTAGTAAGGACATGCTGTTTTTGAGGGAAAGGAGTTCAAGAACGGGCGTAAAATTTATGCCTTTTTTTTTCACTTTGAAAAAATAAATAAAACTCTGAAATTTAAACGTATTTTGAAGGTGGAACTTTTGTTAAAATTGAACTTTAGAATGGTTTGCTATTTGAATTGTGTTATCGTAAAGTCGTTATTTGGTACTGTTGAATCATCGTATTCAAGAAGTTCTCTCCTATATAAAATTGTTAGCAACTTTTGGTAAGGATTTTTTTTTTTTCTCTTTTCTATTTTTTTTCTCTAATTGTGGTTTCAGTCGTTAATTTTTTCTCACTTGTGTGGATTTTTTAAAAGAAGTTATTACGATTTCCTCTGTGGCATACTTAAATATTTTCTTTAAGTTCTTTGGATTTTTACCTTTGCTATTAGAATTTTTCTCCCAGGCGTTTCTATAGTTGCATGCGAAGTTAATTTTTCCCTTGATGATCTCAGCTCTTTTTTTTTTTTTCGTATGAAATTATTCGTTTTTTTTTTTACTTTGTCATTTGAGCTGTTTTCTTTGTTTGTGAAATTGTACCGAAAATTATTAGTGATTTGGGATGCATTTACTAAATTAAAAAGACTTTAGTTTGCGATGATTGTTATCGGATATGTATCAAAATATCGGATATTTTTGAAAACATCATGATATTTTCAAACCCTGATAATAAGTAACTACAGTGAGTTCACATTTTTTTTAATAATTAAAAGCAGCAAAAAGTGTCAGATTTTAATACAGTGTACGGATTGGCGTGGGAAATTCGTTATTAAAGAATTAATAATTGCATGTCTCTTTGTCCAGGCTAAAAGTTTCTTACTTCATATACGTCTCAAATTTTAATCAAGCTTAGGTTCTTCGTCTCCTTATAACTTCAAAAACAGCCGTGGGACTTTTTTTCGCTTTTTTTAATTTTTTTTTATTTATTAAGTTTAGAATCTATATTATTCTAAGAGAATGATATAAAAATGAGCATTCAAAAGTAGTAGTGGAAAGCATTTCGATAGCGTTGGTTGCTATATTATGGTTAATATAGCTATTCAAACACTAATAGAATGCAGATTATGTGTAAGATTGTTTTTGTTTGCATATTCAGGACGTGTTTTCGCAGAAGTGCATATCTGGAAGAACGCATCGCTTACTATTATTACTTGTTTTGGAGACTACAGTATTAAAAAGAATGACCTTTTTCTTGCTAAATGGCAAGAACACTGTTTAAAACGGTGTGTTTTAAGTCCCATTTCTTACCTAATGGTAGCACTGTCGATACGAAGGGGAAAATCCATCATCAAACATTTATTTCAGAATGAGAAACAATTACGTGAAATGAAGGGAAGGTATTAATTATACTATCAGAAAGCTAAAAAATATCCTGCAGCACCAAAATTAAAACATATTGCTAAAATAACTACTCAAATGTTTTGCATTTCAATGTTCCAGCTGAGGTTACCAAAAGCGTTTGTTGAAATAACAAGAGAGTACCTCAAATAGTAATTTACCTTCATCAAAGACTACTCTCATAGCTCTGCCGCCTTAAGCAGTACAGCACCTCCTACTTAAAAACACTGATAAGTAGAAATAAGCGTTATTACATCTTTTTTTCATTCCAATTCGCGTCATGCATACTTTGTTATGCATTACTTGAATCTTTAATACGGCAAGGTAGGATGAAATAAGCAAGGAATGTCCTGTTTTCCAGTCAACACATTTTCATTTTAAAAAGCTGAAAGCGTGTTACTTTTCCAGGTCATTAGCACTATTGCGAAATGAATGTAATGTATATTTTTGATATTAAATGGTCTCGAGTTTTAACTCCTTTATACACATTGACTTTTTCTTTGACATAAAATTATCTTCTAAAGAAATACTATTATAAGGGTAATTATTATGGATGCATTGATTGTGTTTTTCTCTCTCTCTTTTTATCCAATTCAAATTCCAAAATTTGGTCCACGGATCCCCTGGGTGCTATCCTGAGAAAACGGTAAAAAGTTGAAATTGAAAGGCGACTAACAAAATTTTTATCCAAAACGAAAACACATTTATAGGAAAGAAAAAAGTTATTGTTTACGTACACGCAGGGTGCAACAAACCTCCAGAAACCTCCTTTTTTTTTTGCAGCAACCTACAGCCTACGTTTATTTTTTGCAGCGCACCCACGCTATTGGTGTTAAAAGTTGTCTTGTGCTAGCTTGGATGGCAATCTGGAGCTCGCTGCTTTACTTTTCCAACTGTACTGTCATTTGGTGTAAAGTCCGATTTCCACACTTGGCACACTCCAGGGTCCCCCGTACCTACCACAACTCGTGGTTTAACCGGGATAGGACCCTGAAGAGCGCTCTGTTCTTTTTGAACCACACCAATGGTCGAGTAAACCCCTTGACCCAGCACCCCAGAGGTATCGTTACACTTGGAGGACTTTGTGACCACGACATTTTTAACGTCCCCCAGCCACCATTAATCAAGACGGTGGATCTTTGATCGGCTGGGATCGAACCCGGGTCCCTCCGAACACGAGTCCGACGACTTACCGATCGGGCTACCACGGCCCTAGTCCGATTTCCACAGTACCCACATGCCTTAAGGACCCGTTTATAGGGTAGGCAACCATTCAAAAGCACAACACATTCACACAAAGAAAGGACAAGGACAGAATAAAGAAAGCACAACCATTCCACTGTCGTTATTCGATCCCGAAATCTTCCCACAAGGGTCAGATTTCTCTGACCACCAGACAAAGTGACCGGCACCCACGCTATTTTTAAGCGCGAAAGAACGCCGGAATTATATTTTTGCTTTCAAATACTCATTTTTCTCCTCCAGTCATGTCACTTTCGATTAACCTTTTTTCAGTTTTTATCAACTTTTGTTGTTTTCAGTTACTGGAAACTAGCAAGATTAAATGTTCAGACCGTCTCTCACATTTATTTGAAAAGCTGTCTCATTTGTTTGTGCAACTCCTTCTTTTCAACGTGAAGAACTGAGTGCAAGAAAGTATAACTTGCGTGCTGACGAAACAATAAAACGCAGCTATTTTATTATCCCAATCGTTTTCTTCGGTCAAGATATCTACAATAGAATCCGAACCCCATTAATCATAATTTTTTGATACCGAGACATGTCCATTTCATTCAAATGATAAGCATCACCCGAGCAGCCATGGAAAGTGAGAATTTATTAAACTTCCGGCGTAAAAATCCTCAGGCAAATCGGCCTCGCCCTGCTCCAGCATGTGAACCTATTTAGACAATGGCTGTCGTTGCAGCACGCGAGAGTTTCAAAATTATTCCTTGCGTGATTTCCATCCATGGTTTTTGGCGAGAGCAGTCTGGCCACGTGTTAAAAGTATCCCCTCCCACACTATCAGATTCAACTAACAGCTTTCATCCATCGACTAAACGTAAGATACAGATTAGACGACACATGTAACCAAATAAAGTTGAGTCTACTTTAACGGAATAGCCATTTTGCCACGACATAATAAGCGGGATATTTCATTATCCGGGATCAAATGATACATTACAGTTGTTTGGTACATTAAAAACGTATTATATTAGGCGGGATATTCTTTTTACCTATATTCTAATAAGCGGGTTTGGCAAAACGTCATTCCCATAAAGATGGAATCGGGACCGGCTTTACGGCTAAATAATTTCTATCACCAAATTGCTGGCTGCTAGTCATCATTGGTTAAATTATTTAAAAAAAAAAAAAAAAAAAAAACCTCCCTTTTATACCAGGCAAGACGAGCTTTTAATTCAAAATCATTTTTACGGTTAATTTCATTGCCAAACTTTAAGCCACTAAGTTTCGAAAAAAATATGTTCACCGGGGGGAAAAAAAGTCATTGATAAAAAAAAATACAGTTGTAACACACACCGAGAGTGAAAGAGGAACGTCCTTTTTTTTTTAGTCATGGAAATTTAATGCTAATCCAATTTAAAAAGTGCTCCTTTCATTATTGGTGTGCGATATAGCTACTATGTAATTTATACTGTACTTAAGTTCATATGACAACAAAGAAATTCACAACAAGCTTTCTGAAATAGCCTTTTCAAAAACGCGGGTCCACTGAAGAAAAACTATAAAAATGATTTTTAATTCTAAAGACTATTTCTATCTGCTTGATTTGCACTAAAAAGTGTGAAATAAAACAAATGTACACTGCGATGCAAAAGTTTAGACAAAATGCAAATATATGATTAAAAAGAAAACTACTCGGCGAAATGCTTTTAAATTTCTACACTGCAGGTAGATAATATGTCCCAAATACGTGTCTGGAGTTTTAAAAAATATAACCGAAAGGAAAATCGGAAATTTCAAAAGACATTTTTTTTTATTGCTGCAAAAGTTTAGACAAAAGTCAGATTTTATGCAAATACCCTTGAAATGTGATTTGTGGAGGTAAGCCGTGACATTTTTCCTCCTATAAAGTGCAGAGAGATCTCAATGAATAATCAAAATCTTAAAATCTCTGTAGTTCTCGTGTAAAGAAGATGAAAAAGTTTGAAAACCGAAATTTGAAAGTGAACGCACTTTGTTAATTTTTATTCTTTTAAATCGGTCCTAGTACATTGTTTTTTACTTCGTGGAGAGCTAATTTAGACATACGTATTGATCAAAATTGCTAAGAAAGACTACATTTCTTAAGGATGAAGGAATAAAAAACGGCTTGAACTGACGATTAGCCCCTTAATCCTACAAAACTTCAACTTGGGTCAAAAACAGCATGTGACAGCATAAGTAGATGAACAACTCAATCAGGATGCATAAAAAAACAAAGAATTGTGTGTGAGTCGTTTCAAACACAGTGTCCCAAAGAAGCCAGATTTTAATAGTCAAAGCAGCACAGCACATATGCTCATCGGATCTTTTCTGAAGTCACGCTAATGGAATTTTAATCCATCTAGGCGATCCAAATTTTAATAATTTTCATCAGAGAGCGTAACATTCATTTTTAGTGACGATGATACATGTGCTGCTTTTCCCATTAAAGTTTTGCTTATTTGGGAAGCTATTCCCGAAAAAGTTCAACCACAATTCTTTGTTTTTTTTATGCATCCCGATTCATTTGTTCATCTGCTAATGCTGTCACGTGCTGTTTTCTAAACTAGTTGAAGTTTTGTTGGGTTAAGGGGCGAATTGTCAGTAGCTTTTCTTGGCATTTTTGATCAATACGTATGTCTTAATTTGCTTTCCACGAAGTAAAAAACAATGTACTACCATACTAGGACCGATTTTAAAGACTAAAAATTAACAAAGTGCGTTCACTTTCAAATTTCGGTTTTTAAAGTTTTTCATCTTCTTTACACAAGAACTACAGATATTTTAAGATTTTGATTATTCATCGAGCGCTCTCTGCACTTTATAGTTGAAGAAAAAAGTCACGCCTTACCTCCACCAATCACATTTCAAGGGATATTTGCACAAAATCTTGACTTTTGTCTAAACTTTTGCAGCAATGAAAGAAAATGTCTTTTGCAATTTCCGATTTTCCATTCGATTATATTTTTCAAAACTCCAGACACGTATTTGGGACCCTATTGTCTACATGCAGTAGAAATTTGAAAGCATTTTGCCGAGTAGTTTTCTTTTTATTCATATATTTGCATTTTGTCTAAACTTTTGCATCGCAGTGTATATTGTGTAATCTCTTGATGATAACAGCCAAAAATTTCAGTTGATCTAATTATATCTTTACATTTTGATTAATTCTAAAATCAGCCAATAAAATTTAAATTAAAAATTTGAGAACTAGGCGGTATAAGCTAAGGGGGTATACCCCCTATTTCTTCCAGAGCCTCTTGTCCAGATAGAGGCGGTCTAAGATATATTATAGAGATGCCTTCATATTGTGGCATTTAGGGCAAGTGGCGACATTTGTACTACTACTGAAGTTAATCGGTTTAAGCAGTTTAATTTTAAAATTATTTCTGAAAACTTCTGTTCTTATTCTCAATTCGTAGTCTTCAATTGAAACCATGGTTTTGTAACCTTTTTCAAAAAATTGCTGAGTACTCTTGAGAAAAAAAATTTTTTTTTAATTTAAACGAATTTACGAGTCCCAGTTTACATAAGTTTGCGAATTTAAATGTATTTAATTTTTCCCCTTAAATAATACTTTTTGTTGTTTTAAAGAAAGAGAAAAATAAAAGAAAAATCTAGCTTAAGTTTTCATTATGAGCAAAATTTCTTTTTTCTTTCTGTAGTATACCAGAGATAAATTATTTCTTTCCTTAATTTTTAAACTTAGTTCTGAACGTTAGTATCACACTTAATAAAATTGTGGATGTATTGTAATATGATAATTAAGGGGAGTAGGAAAATGTCCAGTTATAGACAATTTATTAATACATTCAAAATTCTAAGATTTTACAATGACACCTTCCCTCAGGTAGCTTTCTAAATACAGATTATTAAGTCGAGAATATACTATAAACCACAGAACATTTCCATTGCGAACAACTTTTAAATAATGCAAACGTGCTACGGTTAATTAATATCGAAAGCGATTTCGATTCTGACAAGTCATGCTATAATTTTCAAAAGAAAATTTCGAAATTATATATTTTTCAACTGGACATAAAATGCTTTCAAGTAGGCTTTTCTCACGGGCTGAGGTTCATTCATCGAGCTCAAGGTGACCTCGAATATGCAAGTCACTGGGAATTTTGCCTCGCTAATTGCATCTACAAATTCTGAGGGCGTAGTTTGCGGTGACAAGTAGATTAAGGACCCGAAAAGGTAAAAATCCCTGAAGGAGTGCCTTTTGCGTTTGTCCCAATTTAGCCGTAGATGAAAGATAGGGAAAGTGGATATTTTTTTTTCTCTCTCTTAAGCTGACAGTCTCTTTGTTTTAGTTTCCACAAAGATGTTTATCAGTTCACTGTTCGGTGTTGACCTTTCTTTGATGTGGCAGTTTTTGAATTTTATGAGGTCTAGGGAAGGCAGCTTTATAACAGGTTTGAATAAAAAGTAGTGCTCTATCTGATTAATAGCCGTCGTTCCGTTGTAGGGAGGCGAATACAAATTTAGAGCGATTGCAGCAATCTTGTAATCATTATCATTACTATGGCAGAACAAGGAAAACAATTATGTTACTAGAGGTGATGAGTGACAGTTGCTTCTCTCTGCATTTTATTTGGTTGTCAATGCAAATTTATATCTTGCACTTCTGTTGTTCGATTATCTTGCGTAGTCGTATTTGAAAAAACAGGCAGGTCACCAAGGTTCTATATATGAACAGATGAGTCAGATTATCGATCATTGCCGATGAATCGGTACTTGCCTTAAGGAAACAATCATTTGGAACTAACCTTAAACAAATTAGGAACTACAATGATAAAACACTGTTGTTCAACATAGGATCCTTACTTGCTTAGCACTAGAAAGGCTGAAATTAGTCACACATTTAGAAAGACTGAAGGTGCCAGTGTTGCCCCTGCTTGATTTTCGAATGAATTCTTAATCAATTTCTTCCTGACTCACTCCACATGCCACATGCATGTTCCGCAACTGGGAACACATATGCATCACCATGTGAACAGTTGTTGATTAGTTTTGCCACCAATATCTTCACAATGTGACCCAATCAAACGTTTCCACTTTTAGCATGTTTCGAGCAATAATGCAAGGATCCACATAAAAATTGGTATATTTGTACCCCAAAGAGAAAGGATCATTGACGGGAAAGAAAAATCTTGACATCGAGAGGCAAAGTAGTATGACGACTACTACTTCAATGTGGAGTAGCATTTTAAGTTCTTGTTGGCTTTTTTTTTTTTTTTTTGGAATTACGGAGGGTAAAAAAATGTGTAATGAATCACTTGTGGTGGAACTCTTCTCGCAGTTCGACGACACTCTAGGGTTAAGCGAAGCACACTTTAGAAATTGCTGATCGAGGAGCTGTATCGTTCAACTAAATGTAAAAGCAGTGCATCTCCAAATTTTTGAAGTGGGTATCTGTTTGCTAAATGGGTTCCTTGGGGTACCCCCTTTCCCAAGGGGTTTTTGTGAGGGTAAATCATCCACGATGACAGGAACAGAGGGGACCCCCAAGGGCTATGCGGTATCACATTTAATTTATATCTTTCTGTATAAAAAGTGAAGCAACTCACTTTTCCAACGCTCAATAGCTAATGACAAATAGTTTTTTGCGAAGGAAAAATTTAGAAAAGAGCTTCCTTATCTTATAATAAAGCGAAGTAAATACTTTATATGGATTTGACACACTTTTACAATAAACCAAACAGTTACTTGCAAGAAAAGAAGGGAAAGTCACTTCCTGCGAAACAGTGGTTACTCGTACTCCACCCAGTGGCTTTCACATCAAGGAACGCGGTGTAATCTTTTGGTGTGAAAGTCACTTTGTGGTGTTCGGGATTTAGAGATAGTAGATTAAAACTCCTCCGCCTCTTCTGATCGCGACACACTCCTTTGGAACATGATCATACTTATCGCATTGTATGAATAAACTTAACACATTTGTACTTATGTGAACTTCTCAAACTTGGCTGATGTACGCTTTGAGAAATCGACTGACTGATTTATGAATGGTACAGTAAAAAAAATGGATTTTTAAAACTAGTTTTCAAAGCTGCGAAATTTAGTATGAATTGTAAACACATATTTTGAGTCTACAGAGTGTTTTTAATTGCTTAAAAAGATCTTTTTTAGAGAGAAAACAAAAGCCTGTTTATTCTTACTCATTAGTTACGCTATAACCAGGGCCTGGTTAAGGTATCACGGGGCCCTAGGCCAAATACTTTTTGCGCCCCCTGTACTGAGGCTTTACAATTTTAGGCATGGGATAAAATGAAGTTAGGCATTGACTACAACAATTTTAGTCATTTGGGGGCCCTAAATTGTGGGGGCCCTAGGCCACGGCCTAGTTGGCCTATTCAGTAATCAGGCCCTGGCTATAATCAAGGCTGTAACCAGATCTTAGTTTCGAGGAGGGTTTTACCAAGCCTATTTCTCGTAAAATCTATAAAGTCAATAACATTTTATTTCATGCTCTATATTCTGTTGATTATTTTACAATAGACGTTAAAAGGGCAACGTGAAAAATGTAAAAATAAAAAGACTTATCTTTTCAGTGAAGAAAAAAAGTCTTTATAAATGAGTTTTCTCGTGTACGTGCATTCGAAGGAGTACTTTTTAAATTTCTATCTTAAAGGGAGGGGGGCACTTATTATATGTGTGAAATATAGAATTTGGTACTTACAAGTTTGAAGAATTTTAGTGTTTTTTTTAGTGGTATAAAAAATTTGAAGGGAAGCTGTATTGTTAAGAAAATATGTTTGCAATAACTACAATAAAAATAAATACTGCAGAAAAAACACTTAATTTGTACATTTATTCAATAATGATAATTTCATTTTTAAAATGCAGTTTCAAAGTAAATAAGAAAATTAAAATAAAATAGCAACAATATTTTTTCCAGTGACAAACTGTGAAAAGCATTTTTGTAATAGTTTTGAAAAATTTCGGAAGGAGTTTGAAATCCTTAAATACCACCCTAGCTATAACTATTTTTTACAGAAATACTGGATTAATAGTTTTAAAGTAAGAAAGAAAACCAAATCACACAAAACAAAGACAACATTTCTTTCTTTAGAGTTCAGCTGTTTTTGCACTTAGTGATGCGTCAAAAGTTTATTTGCCAATTTCAGTAAACAAAACTGAGGAACAAAAATTTTAAAAGCACAGGGTAGGATGGATACACAAGGAAGCAACCGTTTCCGCATATAATCACTTTAAATGATTAAAAGGAAAAACGCTCTTATTTTTTTCCACGAAGTAATTGTAGAGTCATATAGATCAAATTGAATAAGAACAGAAAAATAAACAATGCGCTGTTAACCATTTCAAATTCATGTAGCGAGTGAAAGAATTATCGCAGATGAACAATTCGGCAATCGATGACCGACTTCGGCTAAGTAGTTTGAAATAGTTTCTAACACCTATTATGTCCACAAATAACTTTTAGAAAGAATTGAATACCAGGGTTTCAGTGAAAAGAATTCATTCAGCCCATTAAGAACAAACCATTTCGCATTTAACCGATTGCTTTTAAGATGGCACTACTTTTTCCCTGGGTTTTCTTTTTTTCTTTTTAGTTGGATTGGAAATAACTATACGGTTATATATCATATCAATAGTTCATAGTTTGGGAAAGTATTTTGCATTGGCGAGTATCAAACAGAAGATATATTTATTTTATTTTTATTTATTAATTTAATTATTTTCTAAAATAAATGAAGACTGGAATGTGAAGTAGACGCAGTTGAAAGTTGTTGTTTTTCGCTAGCTTATTTCTCTATTCCTCTCGTGAAACGTCGCCTCCCCTCCCCCCTTCTCATCAAAAAAAATTCAAATCTAAGTTCACATCGTGTTAGCCTTCCCACCCCCACATGGTACACTGGTTTCAAAGTACATAGATCGTACAGTCAAATAAAAGAAAATTAATAGTTAAAATTCATGTCTGGGCTTGCTTTATTTCGATACCGTTCGACATCAGGCCCGTCACTTCGAGTTTGTCCAAGGGGGAGGGGGGCAAAAGATGTAAACACACAACAAAACTACGCCGAATTATTTGTAAAAACGTTGCTTTTTCAAAGCCAGGGGAGCAATTGACCCACCCCTCTAACCCCCCTAAATGACGGGTTCCTCCCTCCACCGAAAAGCAAAAACAATTCGAGAGGAATTCGGAAAGAGTATAGGCGTATATGTGTGTGTGGCGACTCATTTCACAGAACACTAGCCGCCTGACCACCTGTCAAGAGCACAGAGATGGATCCCTTCCGATCACACCATCACGAGCGTCCCTTCAGGGTTGGGGGGACATGAAGGACAGCACGTATCTGGAGCGGACATTGGGGGGGGGGGGACATAATAATGAGGAATGGAGGATTGTCCACGTGAGATATGCGTTTGTAATGTCTGCTCGACTCAAATGTTTAAGCTTTTATTTTCATGTCAGATAGGTTATAATCCGTTAGTAAAGCCTAAAGCTTGCGTATGTAGTAAAGAATTGTTAGCATGATGTTGTTGCAGCGAAGGTCATTTTAAAAAAAGGTACTTTTTCGTTGCAAATGCGCAGTTAGTTGGCGCATTTTTAATCTTGGCGATTATTTTGCATTTTTGCTCGTTGCTGCCATGCTTGGTCAAAGCTACATAGAAACAACTTGTTTGGCGATGCCATGCGTTATTTTGTCTTTTTTAAAAATGAAATTTACTCAAAACAAGCTTCAAATTAGAATAAGAGTCTCATTAAACTGGAAGATAAGCCACCAATTTATTAAATTTGCCTGTTTAAATGTAAAATAATTCTGCAAATTATAAAAAATAAGCTATTACATAACGTAAAAAATTGGATTAAAATAATCTGCCCACTTCTTAAGGGAACAATTAAAGTTCCAGTAAATATTGAAAAGTGCATCAAATAGATGTATTGAATTGAATCACCGCAGAACTGTAAACACTCTATTAAGGTATAAAATGAAAAAAAGAGAAGCAAACATGGAGTATGGAGAGGGATGGGGAGAGGTGAACATAATATTTGGGATGGAGGATTGTCCATGTGAAATATGTGTTTCTAATGTTTGCTGAACTCGAATGTTTAAGCTTAAATTTTCATGTCAGATACGTTTTATCTGTTAGTAAAGCTTGAGTATACTGTAAAGAACTTTTTTGTTTATCGTTAGTAAAAAGTTTTTGCAGCTTACAATATGGACAGGATAATTTAACCCATTAATACCTGACTTTTTTTTTTCAAAGATATTTTGCATACTGGTTACTCGGCTACAGAACACACTTCACAGTGGTTATGTGCTGAAATCTGTTAACAATGCATTGAAACAATACCAAAGTAATAATTGAACACTATTACTTGGTTGAAATGTTCATTTTTGGAAAATTCAGACGCTTTTTTGGACCGGGTTCCTGAAAAGGGACGCTAGGCATTAATGGGTTAAAATTTGGTACTTTTCCGATGTAGGTCCTTCGCGCATTTTTAGTCTTGGAGATTATTTTTCATTTTATTTCTTACTGCCATGTTTAGAGAAACTATTTGTTTGGCGATGCCATACGTTATTATGTCTATTTAATGAACTTTAAACTACATTTTTCTTCAATTTTGACTTTTGCGCAATTTTGCAAATAGCCAATATGCTGTATTTTTAAAAATTTGTTTATAGAATTTGCGATGAAAATTTCGTTAAAAATACTGTTGTTTAAGATACGTTAAAGGGTTCCGTTGTATAGAATTGTTTGTGATATCTTCACCTCAAAGCAACAGTAAGGATTTCAGCAAATGCTTCACTGTTTGATATCCTACTATTGCTCTGAGAAGACAATACGTAAAAGATTTCCATTAATTATGGTATTTTGTGATACAGGAAAAGTAAAAATATTTTTTAAACAATTTTTTTGTTTCAACATTTAATGAATTCAATAGCTTCTTTAAATTATTTTAAGCATGCTGCTGAGTTCGTTAAATATTCTTTGTTTTTATTTCTAAATTTTAGTTTCCTCTCAAACTTTCCTCTTTCAAGGGCCCTGCTCTACATTAACGTAAAGCAGAAAAATAAAGCAGAAACGTAAAATGGATACATACTTCTATGGAAGTACCTGATTTCGGTTCTGCCTCGTTTCGGTCGCGTTTTACGCTGATGTGGAGCAGGGCCCTAACTCAGAACACTATTTTAGTGTCGCTCTTCCAGGAAGCTACTAACTTTCTGACAAATGAAATTAAGATGTCTTTTTTTAAACATTTTTTCTGTATTTTTCCCTGTGATCAGAACCAAATGTTGCAAAAAAAGCTTAACATTCGCTATTCAAAGTTGGTTATGAGTCTGAGATGGTTAAACTACAAAGTCCGACTTACTCTCATCGATATTATGTATAAAAACATCGAAGTTATACTTAAAAATCCTCATTACAAAAATGATGGTACAATCTTTTCTAAGTGGAAGTAGTCAAAACGTTGAGTTGTTGCCATTTAGAGTTAGGCAAATTTCCTGCAGATTTTTAAAATTAGAAGTGGATTTAAATTTCCCGCAAATGACGCTTACTTGGCTCAAAAATCGAAATATTAGCTGTAAAAATATTATGTGATTGCTTGATAAAGTTCTTCAGAAATCTGCAGAGATTTTGAGCATTCATGCGTAATTTCTTTTTTGATTTGAAGATACGTCCAGAAGAGAACTGCTGAATCACTCAGTTATTGAAACTTCAAATCGCGACAATCCTATGATTTGTCAACTTTTTGCTTGGACACCCTTATAATATTCTAAAATTTTTATCTGCATTTTTCGTATAACTTATGAAGTAACTCTACGAGAGTATTTCAACCTAAGGGTGGATTTTAGACTATTGTCGACTGTTTTTGCAGTACTGCAGTGCTTAGCACATAAGTCGAATGCTTCCGAACTCAAGACGAGATACTGCTTTTTTGAAGTTTTACTTATCCATACATTTTCACCCTTTTCAGATTTTTTTTCTATTCACAAAAGAATACCAAATATTGCACATAGGTATACAATATAGTACAAAGAAACTAACCACCTCATGACAATAGCTTAATTTTGATAAAAAGTGAAAATACGACTTTCATGCTAATACACTGTCAAAACTACAAGTTGTATGTGGGACTTTAAAGGTGAAACGTTGTAGTACCAGCGGCTCCCCCTGACGGGTGCCCATTGACTCTCTATGGCACCCTTGGAGGTGCCATTTGGCTCCCTGTGCCAACCTATGGTTGCCCTATGGCACCCTAAAGGTACCATATGCAACCTGTACTTTTAACAGTGTAGGGGCACGACAACAAGTCACTAACTTCGTTCCCTCTTCTCTGTTGCAGACGCCTACCCGCCCGTGTGCTGGGTCCAACCCATGCCCGAGGTGCCCCTCATCCACCGCGCCCTGGTGGCGGCCCGCGAGGGCGACCTCCAGGGCCTGCAGCTGCTGCGCAAGCGCCAGGAGCTGGGCGCCGCGCTGCGCGACGACTTCGGCGCCTCGTGCGTCCACTACGCGGCGCGCGGCGGGCACGTGCGCGTCCTGGAGTTCCTGGTGACCAAGTGCGGGCTGCGCGCCAACGGGCGCAGCGCCGTGGGCGCCACGCCCGCACATGACGCGGCCGCCATGGGGCGCCTGCCTGCCCTGGTCTGGCTGCTGCGCAACACGGACTGCACACTCTGGGACCGGGACAAGGACGGGGCCACCGTGCTGCACATCGCCGCCAGGTAAGGATCGTTTGTTTTTCAGTACAATAGTACAGTTTGACGGACACTGTTCCAAAACCTCCTTGAGACCAAAATGTTGGATATTGCTTATTCTCTAAAGGAAGAACCTCAATTAACCAAAGTGATCGGAACCACACCTCCTTCGCTAAATCAGAAATTCCAGGGGAAGAAGGTACTTCAAAAAGGGCTAACAGGGAGATTGCGGAAAGATGAACCCTGGATTTAAACCTGCAAATATTTTCGAAAAAAAAAAAAAAAAAAGAAGTACTACATTTTTGAAGTTACCATAATGAACCATAATGAGTACCATAATGAAGGCGCGATCCTAGCATTTGTACTCACACGGGAGCGGTAATTTGTGATATCACCCCCTCCTCTGCCTAAAATAAATTTAAATGTTTTAAGAAAACATGAATCTCGTACAGTTATTTAAAGTAACTTGTTTTTATTTGCGCGATGTTTGATGTTACGAAAAGTAAAATGTTAACTCTATCACAAGTTTTCGAAATTCAAACAAACTATGTTTGTTGCAAAGCAACTCTTTATTGTTACAGCTAAAAATGTGTAAGATAATTTCACAATAGAGTTTAAAAAGCGTAATATTCGATTTTTACAGGAAATATTATCGAGTTTTCAAATTTGTCGCAGTGCTGCCATCTACGTATTACTAGCAAAAGTACATATGTTCTACTTTATCTCGATAGATGGCAGCACGGCAAATGATGTAGTAAAGGAGGTTTTCGAGAACTTCCCGATTTCGTGTTGGTGCTGCCATCTTTAGTAAGCATTTGTTATCCAATATACCAAAGGATATTGGAATAGTGCAAGGTATATATAATTAAAAATATTAAGAACTAATTGCAAAAACGTTGCTACAAAAACGCTTTATGTTTTCAATCTTTTTTTAAAACACAACTAAAAATATTGAGATTCACACGTTTATTTAAGGAGATTCCTTCAACTAAAAAGAATATCATGAGATTACTGAACAGTTTTGTAAAATTTAAGTACATAATTACTGTAAAAATTTGGTTCTACTAAAAGATTCATTGACTCACACACATACAGACTTTTGCTATTAACAGGTAAGATTTAATATTAAAAATAGTTCTCTTATAAACCAGGAAAAATTCAGAGAAATTCAAATGAAAAATTTTTCCTTGAAAAATTAAAATTTAATAAAACATTTGATAATGACAAAGTTTTATAACTTGCAGAAGTTGTTTTGAACTAATCCGTTTTATGGGTCTGTCAAAAAATGATTTTCAAGTTATTCCTTTGATGAATATGTCTTAAAATTTACGATGTAAATTATAATTAGTGTCGAATTCTCTATAGAAAGTGTCATGGGCAGTGCACTAACTAGCACTGACCAGGAGCGCCCCGAAGGGAGGTCCAGGGAGGTCACCGGGACCTCCCAAACATCTTCCTCATTCGGCAAAATCGGATAACGATTCGGCACATTCGGGGATAGTATTTAAATATTTTTTTGTTATACATTTGTCATCGTTGAAAATGAGAAGATCCGATCAATAAAAATATATCTCATTCTTTTGTTGACGTTATTTACTATAAACCAAACCGTTTCTTTCCTTGGCGCCTTTCGGTGAATTCCATAGTGTGTGTGTAGCATGACACCAAACAAGACGGACAATATACAGGGTGTCCACTCCAATCGTGGACCAATAGCTAATTTCTAAACCGTTAGAGATAAGCATATAGTTTATTTAGGAAAAAATCTCCAAATTACGAAAGGAATTTTGGGTCTATTCAATGTTTTTCAAAAAATCAAATTTTGAAAGAGTTACGAAATTTAGATTTTTATACAGCCCCCCAGTCCTTTCAATCATGTTTAGTAAAACATTCTTGACACTGTAACGTTTAAAACTAAAAAAAAATCACTCTTCTACCACAAAAATTGACCGAGTTATGACGTTTTGAAAAATCAAGATTTTGCATTATTTCATGACGTCATCGAGCGATAGCTTAAGGGACCGTATGCGAAATCCTTCAAAATCTTGATTTTTCAAAACGTCATAACTCGGTCAATGTTTGTGGTAGAAGAGTGATTTTTTTTTAGTTTTAAACGTTAGAGTGTCAAGAATGTTTTACTAAATATGATTGATAGGACTGGGGGGCTGTATAAAAATCTAAATTTCGTAACTCTTTCAAAATTTGATTTTTTGAAAAACATTGAATAGACCCAAAATTCCTTTCGTAATTTGGAGATTTTTTCCTAAATAAACTATATGCTTATCTCTAACGGTTTAGAAATTAGCTATTGGTCCACGATTGGAGTGGACACCCTGTATAGTGAAAACGCTGCAATGCATAAATGTTGCACTTAGAACGCAAAGAACTCTAATACTATGTGCGGGGACTTAAGTTTTTTTTTTTTTTTTTTTTTTGCTTCACTAGCAAATTTTCTCATTTATCGCACTGAAAGATATTATCTGCTTAGCTTGATTTATTTAGTTCCATTTCTTGACTTTCTTCACTACGAAAAGAATCGACCGTCGAAGAAGTTCAATAATTATGCAATGTGTTACCGCTCATAAGTCAGGGCTAAAGCGGAACTGAAGCAAATGCACCCACAGCTGGATCATAGCATCCTAAGACTGCAGTTTCGTCCTTATTGTGGACTCCTCAGTTCGGAATAGAAGAGGATCTTTGCCTCCAGCTCGCTCATTGGCTATTCCTAACTGAGGAGTTCACAATAAGGACGAAACTGAAGTCTCTTAGGATGCTATGCTCGAGCTGTGCTTGCATTTGCTTAGGTTCAATATTGTTTTTCGTTTTGATTATAGTACTGAAATACATCTATCTGTTTTACTGAATTTATTGATTTTGCTTGCAATGAAGATAATTCGTAAACTATATAAAGTTGAGTGTTTAATTTGTGGAACTAATTTTGATGACGATTATAAACGAAAACATAAGGAACTTTGCCACGGTGGAAGACATATCTCCGTGAAACTTGCTTGAGCTCCAAAAAATCAATTTGATGCTGCAAGAAAGAAAATAAAGACTGCTTCAAGCAGCGAATTATTACCATCAACGGGTTAGCTTTAAATTGATATTTTTTTTCCTCCTCTTAATTTGTTTCAATGCATTTTTCACTTATTGATTTAAATCAATGACCATAGGACTCCCACACTTGAGAGCCTGTCGCAATACATTTTGGGAGCCCCTTGTTTAACGTGAACCTTTTTTCATGTGCAGTTTAAACCCCTTTCCGGGCTATTATGTCACAGTTGAGACATGTGTGACTTGGTAAATCAGCCACCAACCTCAATAATTAGAAACAAATTAATATCTTCGTTAAAGGTTGTCATGCCTTTGGAAAAATTTGTGTAAAAATTTTAGCCATTAATTATTTTTAATCTTTGTTCAAATTATTTTTCAGACATTATGCTTTTTTCTTAGAATTTAATAAAATTAGTTTTCATCATTTTCAATAAATTATGCATGTAATATATGAAGAAATTGTTGACAAAAAAAAATCCCGTAATAATTTCGTTGATTCGCCATTGAAAAATAGGCTACTAATATGCAATATTTTTTAATCTGTCTTGCAGTCAATATGTTTTAATCTGTATATATGTCTATAAGAAATCCAATCGATCGCTTTGACGATTCAGCATATAACCCCGTTGTTAGTTATCAAAGTTTTTGTTTGTTTTTTTTTTTTTCTTTTTTTTAAGTGATAACAATCATCTTTTCTCACAAAGTAATGGAATAAGGTTTGTGTACATGCTCGTATTTTTTTCATTCGGCACATTTTGAAGTTCCATTCGGCAAATTGAGAATTTTCCCCCTCCCAAAAATTTAAGCTCGGGGCGCCCCTGGCACTGACCCTACATAATTAAATTGCTGAATAGGGAAAAACATGCATGAAAACTTTAGCAAAAATAGAACATATGCTTCAGGGATGCCCATTCCCTCGGGGGCAATGGTGCACCTCTTTACCCCTTTCCTTAAAGGCCATAATGACTCCCCAATAGCTCAACCCTCCAAAAAGCGACAAATGCCCTAAAATAAGACTCCTAAATATTTCATGGGCACATTTTGCACCGTGAACTAAAGTTTTTTACTGCTGAATGGCTATGTGCTTGGTTATATCTTCTTCGTTGTTATGTTCGTCTTTGTGTATTAATTTGTTGCAATTAAAACCCTATCTTAGCTGGTAATAACATTAAATTATAATCGAATTGTCAGCATATTTTATTTCAGGCTAGCAAAATATTACTATAGCAAGTTGAGTAATGTTTAGCAATGACGCATGTTCGACCGATGAAGAACTTTCTGTCTTCTTACAGGTTTTGAATTTTTACTGTATCTTTGAATTCATTCAATGTTAATTACATTCAACGCATGAAAACATTCCTTATACAGCAAAAATTTCATAAACATCTGCTCACTTAGCGTAAAGAGTTAGATTCATTTTTTGTTTAAAAAATAAATAAATAAAACAAACATGGTAGATACTGCTTTCAATGAAATTTTAGTTTTTCAGTACTAAATACTACGTGATGTTTAATAAATTTGAATTAAATTCTAGTCGTGTGAAAAAATATTTAGTTTGAAAACTTATGCCACTCAACATTGACATGGTAAGGGCATTACATTATTTTTAAAAATTGGAAGAATTTGGACGATTCTGCATTTGTTTCAGGGTTTTGAATTTAATAAAATGGGACCCAGTAAATAAACAGTCCGAACCGGTGGATAAACATGTCTTTTTATAGTCGTTTTCTTTTTGAAAATACACATAAAGAGGTTAATACTGCCCATTCGCAGCGAAAAAACTTTTTATTAATCGTATTTAAAATAAATAAATAAATAAAAAATATAAGCCTTTATTTCATCGAAGGGGGGGGGGGGAGTCTTTAGCTGTTAGGTACCTTCTAAATCAGATTTTTATTTATGTCAGGTTATTCGGCATTATTTGACTTTTGTTTTTCCCTAAGTTGTTTTGGTTAATTATCGACAGTTGTAATGTGCAAAGAAATTATTTCAAGAAGGAAAACCTGCATATGTTTCATGGATGTGATTTGCTCATTTGATTCTCATTATTTTTTAAATTTCAACAAAAACGAAAGAAAAAGTTCTTTAGCGTAATCCAAGAACTTTTTTGAATTATTTTTTTTTCTCCTTTTTAGCTTTTATTATTCTTACTCTCCGGTTGGAGGTTGAGAGATGCAATTTAATCGTCGGCAAAAACGAAAGTGAATAATAATAATTATAAAATTTTAAATGGGAATTTTAAAAAGTTGAAATCGAAGTTTGCAGGTCCTTTTTTGTTAAACTGATTTTTTTAATGCTTCACTCAATTTGTTGTATTAACATTTGATTTTACGAGGGGTATTGTGCTTAGTGTGAAAACTGATTTGAGTTAACAGATTCAAATATCGGTAACTCATGAGTTCTTATCCACTCCCCCACTCCCCAAGGACAGGAGCAAATTTTGGTTATGTGCTTTCTTACGTATGCCACACGCTTATCGCAATTCGTCGTTGAGAAAAACATAATTTGAATTCCAGATGTCAAAATTCATATTAATGTTCATTTAAATTTATTTATTTTTTTAACCCTTTAATGCCTGACTTTTTTTGTCCAAAGATATTTTGTATACTGTTAACAAAAAGTGTTTAATGGACAGGAAAAATAATTTAAAAAATATCATGTAAAAATACTTTTTTTATTAAGGAAAGAAAGATCGTCCCTTAAAAATTACGATAGACCCCAGAGGATAGGCACTAAATTTTTTTTCTGCCTACGATATAATATTTAAAAAGACATTTCATAAGGAGAAATAAAATCAGCAATTAGCATAAACTGGGAAGCTGGGAATAGCTTTGAAAACGGAGCTTTTTTTCTTGAGAAAAATTGTGAACGATGTCATTTTTGATAAAGATCCTATTAAAACTGCATCAGAACACACTTTACAATGGTTATGTGCTGCAATCTGTTTATAATGAGTTGAAACAACACCAAGGTACTAATTGAACACTATTATTTAGTTGAAATGTTCATTTTGGGGAAATTCAGATCCACTCATTAATGGGTTAAGTGCGTCATTATATGTCACACAATTGTGCGGCTCTATTTTACGTAAGAAAAAACAAACTGAAATAAAAATACTTCGTTGTTTGGGAACTTGAACGAAGTTATAGGCAGTAAAATAAATTCCTACCCCAGTATAAAAATAATAAAAACCTCTTTTTATCCTCTTTTTATCTACTCTGAGCATAATTTTTCCCCAACAATTATCTAGAACAAATGTTTTTCAAGAAAAGATTTTGATTCTTTATCATAACAGCTTTAATCGCCGAGATATGGTGTCAGCAAGTTAAATGATAGGTATCTGTCACGTTTCTTTGTAATCCTTGTTATTTAAATCTTTATTTTCACGATTTGTCTTACTGATAAATATTTTTGCACACACCCCGCGGCGCTTGCATAAATTGTAAGTGGTCTCGGTAGTTTGGCCTTCCGTAAAATAGAACAATGAACTCTCTAATTAACTTCTATTTCTCGAAACAGAAAGTGAGATCTGTTTATTCATCGAAAGCGGTAAAAACGCTTCCGAACAGCAAGGTAAACAGTTGTTGTCTGCTGAATATGTATTTGATGTAAGTTTCAGTATCGGTGCATATCTGGGTAACGGAACGGTGGATAAACAAATGAGGGTCTTCCGTAAGATCATCGCGTAAGATTGGGCAATTGCATCTGAGTCGTTGGTAGCAGGAACGGGAAGTTTTGTTGATTTAGCGTTTTTGTCGATTGGCGGTTCTAAAATTGAATTACCCAGTGATAGAATGTTGTTTGTTGTTGTTGGCGGTGTCTTATGCCAGGCAGACTGGCAATTTGGGGTTGCGTTGCTTCACTTTTCCAACTACCGTCATTTGGTGTGAGGTCCGACTTCCACGGTACACACATGTCATAGGGACCCGTTTATAGGGTAGGCAACCATTCACAGTACAACAACACGAGAGAAAGTACATCCGTGCCGCTGCCGGGATTCGAACACAGTACCTCTCCATAGCGGTCAGACCTCACTGACCAAAAGACAAGGTAGTCGGTCAGAGAGGTAGTCTGATATACTGAAATACAGAAATGTAGTTCTTAAAATTCAGTTGAAAGTCAACCAATAATGATACAAAAAATTACTTCTTTTAACTTTATTTATTTCACCCCTTTTCACTAGGGGCGCACCTGTGAGAGTCATCCGAGATCACTGTGACCTCTCAAAAAATGTCCTTATCCGCAAATATTGTCTGACGACTCAGCGAATCAACACGCAGTATTGCTATACTGTTGCTATTTTTAAGGGCCAAATGTACCCCCCTCGTTAGATTTACGTATGTGTTCAAAACCGTATTTTATCAGTCGGTTACATTCAGAGTTTTATTCTTCACGCTGAGAACCCCCCCCCCCCTTCCAAAATGTAAGTAAATAAATTTTAAATGAAGTTTACTCAGATTCCTTATAATATTTTATTCTTCTTCTTTAGAGGCACAACCCTGCTTCTCGCTTTCTCAAAAAATTCCTTTCAGGCCTCTTTTTTCTTTGGCATGGACTTCCAGTTATTCACTCTTAGGTTGACGAAATCCTTTCTAGTCACTCATTCCATATAAAATTTGGTCAATCACTAGTTCTAGTGGGTTTTGCCACGAAAATACCTTTGAAAAGCTTTCACCGTTCAATCTAAAACATGGCCAGCCTTTTTCAATCTTGATTTTTTTAAATGTTTGACCAGGTTTTGTGAGGCGCTAAAAAACTCTAAGTTAGAGGATTTATGCCCACCACCATCAACTTTAGTTTCTCCAAAAATGGATCTTAGTACCCTTCGCTCAAAGAAACCAAGAACAATTTCATTGTTTCGTGTCATTATCCAGGTTTCTGAAGAATATATAAGTCCAGATCTAATCAGTAACCTTTTATTAATATAGCATTAATATTGGCTAGCTCTATTACTGCCCGATCTACCTTAAAAATATAAGTTGTGCCCAGTCAGCAATCAGTCCTAAGTGAAAAAAATAATTGAGTAAAAGTTCCCGTCAACGTGTAGAAATGAACAATTTTATGATTAAAAAATTAAATTTTGAGCTCTTTGGATTTTTTTTTAAATTGAAAAATTTAGTCATTGGTATTAATAGGCATAAACGTTGCATTTCACGGATTTTTTTGTGCACTCTCCCTCTCCAGGGTTTGAAAAAGCCCAGCCCACCTGGGTTTTTGATGAAAAACCCGCGTTTTTTCAAGAATCATTTTACTGTCATTCGTTATTCAAACATTGTGCGCCTACTTTTACTGTTGATTTTCATAGAATCAGAGGAGTCCTGAAAAAAGGTCACTGTGACCTCCTAAACAATTCTTACTCCATAAATTTGGAAACAGCATTGTAATATTAATTTTTTTTCAAGTGATATTGTATTTTAACCCTTGTGGGTTCCTTGGGGTCATATGTGACCCCAATGCAATTTCTGTTTAATATATCTTGTTAATCAACCATTTGTTTTTAATAGCATTTTGTGGCTTTTATTCTTCTAGTTTTCTATTCAAAATAATGCTATTATTGTGTTTTATTTTTCCCGAATTTCATTTCTTGCACACAAGACCCTTGGGGTCACTTCCCCAGAATGGCAAAAAAAGAGGACGCTGCAACTTTTGTCCAAGAGAACTGGACAGAAAATGCATTGAAAAATGTCATAAGTGTTTGAAATTCACTTGCAAAAAATCATGTTTTTTCAGGTCTGTTACAGATGTCAATTAATCTATAGTTATTGTAAGTTTTGCTCTAAAATTATAATTTTAATTCATAAACAAAATTTTACTTTGATTGTGTCTTTTTGCTTTTATTTTTTTAGCATTAAAAAGTGTGTGAACTTAAAAAATGCATGTAACATTCAATAATCATAATAAATTAAATAAAGGAAGCATTGGGGTCGTTTATGACCCCAAGGGTCTTGAGTGTAACGGAAATGGGAGGGACCCACGAGGGTTAAAGTAATATTGAATTGAATTTATAGATTGGAGTAATTATTCAGATCTTCTAAGTATTAAAAAAAAGTGTGAAATTCACGCATAGTTTTATTTCTGATACCTAATAAGTTGTTAGGAAAGGAAGATGCAGGGGTGCCCACAGGGGGAGGGGGGATTATGGCGCAAGTTGCGCCATCAAAATTTTTGGGGGGATATTTTAAAACTAATTTATTTGTTTATTTAAATTATTTATAAATTAATTTTTTAATTTAAATTACTTACTGATTTTTTTCAAATAAAAATTATTCATTAATTTATTTTTTCAATTTAAATTATTTCTTTAATTTGTTTATTATTATTTTTTATTTATTTATTTATTTGTTGTGTGTGTGTATGTGATTGGAATGTCTGGAAAAAAGGGAATAAAAGCGATTCTATTTTGCGCATAGTTCGAGCTTTTAAAAAAGTAATAATGTATGAAAAATATAATAGTTATAATTTTAATAAATAAATAAATAACATTAAAAAATAAATAAATAATATTAAAAAACAATAATAATATTTTAAAAATAAATAAATAATATTTAAAAAAATAATAATAAAAAAAAGGGTAAAAAAAAATAAAATAGAAAGCACAGGAGGATTGTGAAAAATTTTGGGGGTTAATTTGGAGCCATTGAGCTTGGGGGGGATGGGCACCCCTAGGAAGATGGCAATTTTTAGACCAGGAACTGACCAAGATTAAACATTGTAACTAACTAAACATTAAAATTAAATTGATAAATAACAATTTCTAAGCTTAGTATTGATCAAATGATCAAAATATTCGTATTATTCAGTTTGCTTCTGAAATAAAAGTTTTCGATATGCGGTAAATTTTGAAAAACCAGCTTTACCGACATAGTGAGATTTTGCAAATGGGTCCATCCGAAAAAACGCGGGTGGGTTTTTTTCGGTTTGAGCCCGCTTTGGCGAACCCTGACTCTCCCTTTATGCGAGTTCTTCCTACACATTAAAGGAACTGTACGATGCTCCTAATAAATTTTAGTGGACTGTAGCTAAGTTTGTAAAGAATACATCCAAGTAAACACAACTTCGGTTTATTACCATGTTTAAACCAAGAGAAAGCAATTCAACATAAACTGAAACATAACAAAAATTAACAGAACTGACAACTGAACAAGTTAAAAGAATCAACAGTTTTTATAGCTTTAAGGCACGTATGCACTTCTTTCTACGCATACGGCCGATGCGCCCTCTTGGCTCAATTATGCAAGAGATTTAACAGGAACTCTGTGCCAAACTTGGTAAAAATCCGACGTGAACTGTGGATTTGTATGTGGGGAACACATACCAGGGACGGGTAAGGGAGGGGCAATGGGGGTGATCGCCCCTCCTTCAAGGGCCTTCCCATTGGTAAATTTTCAGTATTGAAGTTCAAAAAAGGCATTTTAGACTATCTTTGATGATAGTAGAAGGGAGGTTCAAGGCTTCCCTCTGGATGCGTTTCGCAATTAAAGTATAAAATCAACATTTGTAAACCAAGATGTGGAGTAAAAGACACGTAATTAAAGCAATCGCACCTCCCTTGAAACATTTCTGAATTCGCAGTTAACACATACACATATCCACATATACATACATCAAATTTTGTAAATATAGATTAATTAATAAAATATTTTGGAATAATAAAATGTTAGGTAAGTGTGTCTTATTGGTCAAACCTCAAACAGCCTTATATCCGTAAACAACCACAATCAATTTATCTCCAGTTTGTATCATTCAAAAAGAATCCTTCCAACTCCTTAAGCGCCATCATTATTTTGTCTCCGTGGCGTAATAATTGATAAGTTCAAGTGACAGGCCTGTCAATTCAGTCGAGAAGAAGCCGTCAGAAATGTGACAGCGTTATCCAACCCCGAAGTTTTCGTTCTACGAAAGAACACACGCCTCGTAGGAGAACGCCGTTTCTCAGTTTATTCTCAAGGCAGCGCGGAAAGGACGCAGTGGCGACGCTTCAGGCCAAATCATGAGGCATTGCATTTACTTTACCGCTAGGATGCGTTGGTTAACAGAGTATAAGATGGGCTGATGGCAGAGTAATCCTTCTGAGGATAAGTTGGCGTTGATGTTTTGTTTTTAAATTATTGCAAGATTTTTAGAGCAAAGGGACGGAGAATAAACATCGACTTAACCAAATAACAAGTAAACAATTAAAATCCCAAGCATTAAAATCTGTACCAATAAAAATGGCAATTTTCAATTTATTTCTGCATTTCAGGGTATACCGACCAGTGATTGAACACTTCCAGTGAATGAACATCTTACATTGTTTCTAAAAAAATAAGGTTTTGAAGCATTTACCTCAGATAAATTAGCAGAACTATCTCCTTTCTACACATTTACCGAAAGAAAATGACTAGAAAATGCTGCATTTGTTCCCTGGTAGGGGTGTTCATTCACTGGTCTGGGTACTTTTTCTCCTTTTAAGCCCCCTCATAAAACCGGATGCAGAACCATAAAAGCTCTCCCATTTTTTTTTAAGTACTGCATATATCATCTGAAGTGTTTTTGCTGTCATGGGGCAAATGCTACTATTTTTTCCGACGTTCTGAATTTTCGAAATTGAAAATTTGCTTAAGTGTTCATTTACTAGTCTGTCTACCCTGTGTAGAATCTTATTCCGCATCTACCCTTGAGAACGTTATTCTACAAAAGAAATTCCTTCTCAATAATTCGGCAGAATTAAGAGATTGAGTTCTATCCTTTGCATGCATCAGGCAATCGTTTTCGCACTCTCCTGAAAAGTGAAGGAAATGGACTTACGTTAGTCTGGTTTTGAGGTACAAAAATATCCACGTAACATAAATGCAAAATTTTTACGACATTGAATTGAAGATAATTTCAAAAACCAATCGGAAGTCAAAATTTCTGATTTGAAGAAAAAATTATATTATCATATTAAATTGCTCAATTTTGCTCACAACAATGTTTACTGAAAGAAATATGTCTAAATATGTGTACAATTGGGTGTAAAATATGGTAACCTTTATCGATTTATTTATTTTTTTTTTTTTTTTGAGTACGTGCAAAAATGTTTTTTTTTTTTTTTTTTTTTGAGCTTTCAGAACTTTTCTCTTGATTGTTTTTTAAATTAAGCGGTTCAATTACAGATTGCAATGTAATACAGATTAATACACTGCAAACCAATGTATGTTCAATTAACTATCGATTTTTCGCTTTTATTTCCTTCGATTGCAAAAAAATCTCCAACAAGATAATAGTTTTTACTATTCGCTGTTGGTCACAGGCCTCTACTGTTTAAAAGGGCGGCTAAAGAAAATTTCCAAAGGAGTGGCGGTTGCTTTTTCTGAATTACTTTTTACAATTCATATGAATCATTCATGTTCAAATGAATCGTTTATTTCAGAAACCACCCAAGCGATAGAATTTTTAATTTTAAGAAAACATTTATTTCCTCACGTTAAACTATTTAATAGCGATAACAACAATATTTTCTGAAAGAAATATATCTAAATATGGATACTTTTCAGTTTAAAATATTGAAATCCTAATCGGTTTCTTCATAAATAATAGTAAAAATCCTTTTTGGAACTTTTAGTATTTGTCGCTTAAGTGTTTTCTGAAATAAACGATTCAAATATTAACCACGAAATATCTGGAGTTCAATGCCGAAACATTTTCGGGGAAGAGCCCCAAACGTTTTCCCCTCAATTTTGTTTAAACTCATACGCAATTGCATTTTTAGAACTTCAATATCGAAAAATTACCGCGGAAGAGTCCATTAAGGGAGAGGAGATTTCCCCATCGCCCCTTCCTTGCATACGTGGTAGGGCTGCGACATCGATGTCGATGTTTTGGAAACATCGATGTTTTTGCTAAAACATCGATGTTTTTCCAACATCGATGTTTTGGGTTCGATGTTTTTTTCGATGTCGATGTTTTATAATCCAGCAAAAAAAGTTTGATAAAAATATGCGATAAGCAGACATATTAAGAAATTTTCATCCTTAATCAGAAGTTTCAGTATTAATCTCATTGGAAAGCATTTTCCATGATTATTATTATCGATGTTTTGCTCTCAATGTTTCTAAAACATTTTTAATTTGCTTTCGCCGTTTTTTTAAATAATTTTTTAAAATTTTATTTATTTTATTATTATTCTTTATGTCAATGTTTTATATTTCAGCAAAAAAAAAAATAATAAATAAATAAATAAATCACAAAGATATGCGCCAAAAGTTACATCGTTAATCAGCCGTTACACTATCAATCTCGTTAGAAGACGTTTTTGATAGTTACCATCGATGTTTTAAGGTCGATGTTTTTTAATGATCGCTGTTTTTTTTTCTTTCGATGTCTGTTTTACACTTCAGCAAAAAGCAAGAAAAATATGCAATAAAAAAGATTCATCTTTAATAGATGCAATATCTATCGCATTGAAATAAAGTTTTTTTTAAAAATTATTAACGATGATTTACGGTCAACAATTTTTAAAAATCGTTGTTTTTGTTTTGCTTTTGAATTTTTTTTCGATAACGGTGCTTTAAATTTCAGCAAAAAAAGTTTAATAAAAATATGCGATAAATAAAAATAACAGTTAATCAAAAGTTGCAGTATCTATCTCACTAAAAAAGTGTTATATAATTGACATCGATATCATACGGTTGATGTTTTTCAGGAGACAAAAGATAAATCTAATTGAGTGATATAAAAATGCGAAATGTATTGGGGAGTTACTGTATTACTGTACATTTAAATGTTTAAGCAATTTATATAAAAAAAGATCGATGTTTTGAAACATCGATGTTTGAAAACATCGATGTTTTTTGGTCGATGTATCAATACCATCGATGTCTGTATTTCGATATATCGATGTCTTGAAACATCGATGTTTTACCTTCGATGTCGCACCCCTAATACGTGGTTTCCAAAATGTTTGAAACTTCTGGAGTTCGTGTTAAGCTATATATTTTTCTACCAAACAGACTGAAAATGTCTCAAAGTGAATGAGAAATGTCTCAAAACGATCCGACCCGGAAACGATGTAAAAATATATTGAAGTTAACCATTTTCACACTTTTTCAAAGAAAATAAAAAAAAAATCGAAGAAAAAGAAAACCAAAACATCCGCATTTTTAACCCATAAAACACATAAATAATTGAATCAATTAAAAAAAATAACGTTTTGCCCCATACGCGTGACTCGGAATGCATGGTGTAGGAAACAGCTCCAACTTGACTCAGCAGTCGGTCGACGTAATTCCGGAAGGTGTTTTAGTTCATGTCTACCCTCAAAGTAGACTGCTCACTGCTTTGAATTTATGCAATTAACCTTGTCGTTTAAACCCATTGCCTTAGCAGTTCCTGAAAAGAAATTCGGAGATCCCGTAGGTCGGAAATATGTGCCCTCAGATTTGCTTGCAAGGTCGTTTACGATCTAATTAATTGCGTAAACGAAGTAAAAATAATTTTTACGGATGCAGCAGTTGTGAAGAAAATACAGACTTTTTCAAAATTTAACTAGTGATATTAGTAGTAGAACTTGACCTTGGAAATGTCACTTAATAGGTATATTTATTTTAATTGAAATATATCTATTGATACTAAGATCATGATTGCCACACCGGACCAAAAATAAATTTTTAAAATAATTAAATTTTTACTGAAATTACCTGGCGTTTAATACATGTCAACTTTTTATTTTACAACAGATGTTTACAATAATGAGGTAACACTATTTTTGCTCATTTTGAAATCATAGAATACATAGGAAACAGAAACACTAACTATTTCAAACACTACAGGCGAGTATAAAATTCGCCCTTTTTAAACAACTAAGCAAAAATGAATTGATTCATTTTTTTTAATAAAGGAAACGCACAGAAAATTAAGCAATGAATTTGGTAGAAACAGTTTTCTCTGTTTCTGCTTTGAAAAAGAAAATAAAAAGTTGTGAGTGTCCTTCAAGCTGAGTGATGATAACTTACATGAGAGGCAGAGACGGATACAAGAGAGTTCCGATCGCCCCCTCCTTCTTGGGGACTTACCACTCGTCAATTTTCAATATTGAAGCTCAAAAAAGACATTTTAGACTTTATTTGATGCTAGATGAAGGTAGGTTTAGGACTCTCCCCAGGATATACAGTCAAACCTGTCTATTTCGAATTTCACGGGACAGAAGAAAAACTCGAGATACGGAGGTTTCGAGACACAGAGGCTGTGATAAAATTTACAAAAATAAGCAAGGAACAAAGTCAAATACTTTATAGATTGGTTGCATTGATATTGTTGAATATTTTACTGTACGACATGTTGTGAGTCCACGTTTTACTAATTGTGATGACTATATCGGGAGCAGGTCAATTAATACCTTTGAGTACGAACACAGTCTTTGAATGATTGTGCAAAAGATGATTTTTGTCTCCAAGTTATACCATTTATAAAGGTGGCTGGAGATGAAATTCAAAAGTGAGAGACGTCGAAATTCTGAGATATAGAGGTTATCGGGAAAAATCATTCGAGATAAACATGAGAAAAAACATTAAATTTATGCTGTAAAAACAGAGAAATTGAAAAATTTTGACATTGAGAGGTTTTCGAAATAAGCAGGTTCGAGATAAACAGGTTCTACTGTATTTCATAGTTGAAGTCCTAAACATATGAATTGCAAACCAAGATGCGTAGTAAAGGATACATAATAAAATCAATTGTCTCTCTCGAAACATGTCTAGATCCGCCCTTGATGAGATGGCTAGGTGCTCTTAAAGGCATACTTCGCTAGCTTTGAAAGAAAATATGTAAAGTTCAAACTAAAAATTATGTCTACTCTCATAAAACAGAAACAAATATGTTTCCTTTCCTCAAATGGGTAGTGGTCTCTCTGGAACGTTGACCATCCCATTGTCGGAAGCTCCTTTGAAACTTTGAGAGAAGTCGCCACACTGACACACACACGTAATTCTTATTGGACGCATGGTGATTCTTTTATGACCATTGGTCACTCACCCTGACCGTGTCAAGTTCGAGTGAATGAAAGTGATGGTAAATGAATTATGTCAGGTTTTGGCGCCATTTATCAGGGTGGATCTGTCCACGCAACAGGTCTTGCTCTGGTGTTGCATAATAGAGGGTATGAATCATGATAGATTATGTGGGATTTTTTATTTGCATTCGAGATAGTATTGTGGAAGTTATGCCCATAATTGCAGCACGTAGCTGTGGTAGGGCTTATTCTTGGTAAATACCGGAATCACGTGACTGCAATCATGAAAGTGGAATCCGGAATGTAATTGATTGTGAATGGGTGGAATATTGATCACGTCAACGGAGCGTGGGTTTTGAACAACATTTTGAACTGAAATGAAAAATTTCATCAAATAGAGAGTTATTAATGTTGATAAGAGATACATGATTCAATGAACTCCTTTGCTGAAATGTTTTTTTTTAGGAGTGTCTTTGTTGGAATTCACTGAAATAAAATGTTATTGCAGTAACACTTTCAGTATCAGAACCGAACATTTTTGCGGCAAGAACATTTATTTTCTTTTTTCACTCCATCCAAGATTAATATTTTTTAAAGACTAATTTTAAGAAAAATAGATAGCTTACGTTCCGCCTGCTTTTATAGCAATTTTTAAACTACTAAAGTTATGTTACTATTCTTTCTTTTAAAGAAAATGTATTTGTGACCACGTTTGTTAAGACAATCACCTCCCGAATGGGGTTATGTGGTTTCATACGCATACATGTATTGTAATTCGTCGTTGAAGATGTCAAAATTTAAAGTCTTTTATTTTATTTCATTTCATTTTATGCCTCCCCCCCCAAAAAAAAATAAATAAAAATCCTGACTCTCCTAAAACTCAAGCCTTCATTGTAGATTGTCAATTCGCGCATCACTATGTTCGCTTAAACTCTCTAATACAGCTTTTAGCTCTACGTTAATTAAATTCAGTTAGTTCACAAACATCATTAAAAGAAAAGCTCTTGCTGAGAGTTTACCGTTTACACTTATCACCCGTAACACAGTTAGTTCATTCATTTCTCAACTCTAATTTCATAGCACTTTAATTGGGATTCCTGCACTAATCTAATAGAAACGATTAGCTAGCTACTGTGAAACGAACCGAGAATCGCGAAAAATTGTGATAAAATTACGGAAAAAGTTCCGTAAGAGTGTTTGTGCTCTAATGTGTTTGATATTCAGGTTTCCCAACTTCGTGAAATTCAATTTCTTTCAATGTTGAATAAGCTTTAGGCAGGAATTCAAGTGAAACACCATTGCAATCGCTTCGAGGCGATCGCAAATTGCAATCGCTACTGGAAGTCGAATTACATTAGAATCGCATCTCGTAGCGATTGTAACGTATCCAAATTTGGGAATTTGCGACTGCATTGGTGAGTTGCGATCGTCCGTGTTTCACTTGAATTCCTGCCTTAGTCACAATCGTGTTGTTGTTATAATATCACTCGGTTACCCGAGCACTTAAACTGACATTTCTGGTGCCAGTGTTATACAGTCGAACCTGCTTATCTCGAAAACCTCTATGTCGAAATTTTTCAATTTCCCTGCTTTTACAGCACACATTTAATGGTTTTTCATGTTTATTTCGAATGATTTTTTCCAAAAACCCCTATATCTCAAATTTTGACTACTCTCATTTTTGAATTTCATTTCCAGCCACCTTTGTCAATGGTATAACTTGGAGACAAAAATCATCTTTTGCACAGTCATTTAAAGACTATGTTCGTACTTAAAGATATGCATTTACTTGCTACACATATAATCATCACAATTAGTAAAACGTGGACTCATAATATGTCGTACCATGGGCGCCCCGAACTAACATTTTTGGGAGGGGGGGGGGGGGAATTAGCAATTTGCCGAATGAAGTTCCAATTTTACCGAATGATGAAATGCAAGCATGCACGCATGTTGTACATGCATAACATTTAGTGAGAAACAGACATTTGGCATCTTTAAAAAAAAAATTCTAAAATTATAAAATAAAAAAAAACAAATAATGTCAATGTTGCAATATTGTCTTCAAATTGCCGAATCGTCTGCAAAATGTGCCGAATACGAAAATATTGGGAGGTCACTGTGACCTCCTATCGGAGCGCTCCTGTGTCGTATCGTAAAATATTCAACAATGCAAAACAAGCTATTAAGTATTTGACTTTGTTCCAATTGCCTATTTTTGTAAATTTCATCACAACCACTCTATCTCGAAGCCTCCGTATCTCGAATTTTCTTCCGTTCCGTGAAATTCGAGATACACAGGTTTGACTGTACTTTTAAAACAACAGTTTATTTTTGCAGTGTACAGCATGATAACGAAAAAAAATTCAGTGCCATCTTACCTAGTGTTTACATTTTACACCACTTTTACTGAAAACTTTTTTAAAAAAGTCCACTTTGTCCCTTCGCTTCTCAATGAGACAGTAAACATTATTAAATTCCACCTGAACGATTTTGACATGGTCAATATTTTTTGACCTCATCTAATTCACAAAATCACATTACATATGCCTTGTCCAAACGCCAACTGCCTATTTTCCGATTACAAATCCAATTTCAAATAGCGCAAGCCAGCTTTGTGTGTTTTGTCATGTTGTCGGGCTGATATATTCTCGCCTTTTCTAATTCAGAGGGTGTCTGTCACGCAGAGGTGTCCGACCTTTAACGCTGGGTGATGTTGTGAGTCGGGGAAGAAGGTCCCGACTTTGACCCGCTTTTTCCGAAAAGGATGTCTGCATGCGAATGTGACAAACACACGGTCGTTGTAGGGAGAATGGAGTATGTTATGTTCTGGAACATTTTGTAATCGGGAATTTCAATTTCCAAGCGGGTTTTATGCCGAGATATTTACACCTCTTTAACCAAATGACCGTTTTGTAATAATATTCCACTAACTGACACATGCGAAGCATTCGCACTTGACAGAAGGAAAAAAAAACTTTTAATTAATTTTTGGAACAGCAACTATTAATAAAATCATGGGGCAACTGCAGAAAAAAAACTAAGAGAATTTTTTAAATGATGATGGAAAGTCGAATTATAATTCTGCTAAAGAAAAAAACCTATAAAAATATTTTTCGGCCACGATTCGAACTCATCCCTCTCCCATTAGGAGCATGACGCTCTACCAGCCGCGCCAATGCTTCTTAATGTTCGGATGGTATTTATTAAAGTAATGTGGTCGTAAAAAACATTTTGAAAACTTTTTAACGAGAAAACAATTTTTAAGCCGTGGGTCTATTTTTCGTCAGTGGCCTGCACGAAAGCTTTTAAATGAGGACTAAATCATGGAATTTTATGCAGAAATAAAAAAAATCTGGCGGGGTAACAGAGAACAGGATAAAGAAATAATATATTAGATAAAAGGGCGATTCTTTCCGAATAGGCCACAAAAGAGTTACGAAAAAAACTTTTGCCAAATTTGTTAAAAACATATTAATTTTTTATTCAGTAATCTGAGCTTATCTATAAAAGGAAAAAAAATATTAGCAATGATCCATCATATTAATATTTTGCAATTCGTTTTTTTTAAATTATTCCGAAAGTGCTCCTAATAAAGTGATGATATTAAATTGTATGATTTGCTTTGTTTGTTAAGCATAAAAAATTCTGTTGATTAGCAGTTATTTTACAACATCAATAATTTAATTTTAATCCCACAACCATAACAGCCGTTAGTGTTTCATTTTTGCGTACCGAGTTAAGCCTTGAAAATTGACTAAATTTGAGTAATTAATATCTCCTGTTCTAATTAACGGAGAGAAACGTGCTAAAACTTTGCTTTAAAAAAAAAAAATCCTTTCCAGCGATATAAAATGTTATGGGATGGCGGGAAGTTTTCCCCCGTCAATTATACTGAGTACACCAAAAATGAGACTGATTAATTTAAAAAGTAACTAATTCGAAATTTGGAATTCGGTCTTCGGATTGCATTTCAAGGGCATACGTTCCATTTTTTGTGCCAAGTTTCAGGTCTGTAGGTGCTGTGAGGGCTTCTCGGCCATCGGTTACAAACATACGGAGCCCGTCATCTTTATATATACAGGGTGAGTTCGGTCGAATCTGCAATATGAAAAGGGGTGATAGAAGAGCCCAAGTGGAGTATAGAACCACCCATTAGCGGTGTCAATTCGTAACCGTAACCGAGTTATGGTATATTTAAGGAAAATTCGCAAAAAAACAAAATTCTGACAAAAAGACCAATTTCTGAAGTTCCTGTTGGGTCTACGCACAAAATAAGCACATATTTCGAAAGAGCAGAAAAAATTCGTTAAAATGACATCTTTTTCATCAAGATAGTCGCCTTTTATAGCGAGTTACAAGCTTTCAAACACTGGAAACACTCAAAAATGAAATTTCATCAAACTTTTCAGTCAAAAATTTCACAAACAACCGTATGAGCTACAACCGGTCAAATGCACCAAAAACTTTCCCATTTCACTAGCTTTCAGATGATACAACAGAAAATCATATTGGGCTTCAAGTTCAGCAGATATTCTGGCTTTTGTTTGAAACAGTATGAAAATCGTCCTTTGTCAGAATATGGAAACCAGCAAAGAGTCAGACTTTTATGTTCTAAATTTTCTATTTCATGTAAGTGTACTGGTTTATTTATTCAAGAAAAGGAAAATTTTATAACTAAATATTAAATTGTAACACTTTATTAAGTTAATAATCACAACAGAAGATAACAACACGTAGAAACAAAGGAAGCATTACTTTAACGCGCTTTTCACAAAGAAAAATTCAAAATTAAATGAGTTACACTAACATCTATGAGTACATTTACATGTAAACAATCCTCAACATTTCCCAGAGCTACTGAAATTATCATCCCCCACACCGGATAGATGCCCTTGGCCTTTTAAGAGCAAAAACTACCGTCGCTCTCAATGAAATTTCATTTCTCACTTTTGCTACTGCTCCATCAAGCCAAATGCGCAAGTCCTGCAAACTGGTTGCATCTGAGCAGTAAACTGCTTGTTTCAAGAATCTCCAAACAAAGAAGTTCACTGGCGTCAGGTCTGGTGATCTAGGTGGCCAAGGAATAGGACCCAAATGACAGGATGAATGGACTCTATGAAATGAAATTTCATAGAGAGCGACTGTAGTTCTCGCTCTTAAAAGGCCAAGGGCATCTATCCGGTGTGGGGGATGATAATTCCAGTAGCTCTGGGAAATTTTGAGGATTGCTTACATGTAAATGTACTCATAGATGTTAGTGTAACTCATTTAATTTTGAATTTTTTTTTTTGTGAAAAGCGCGTTAAAGTAATGCTGCCTTTGTTTCTACGTGTTGTTATCTTTGCTTCTGATTATTAATTTAACCCATTAATGCCTAGCGTCCCTTTTTAGGGACGGTCCGAAAAGTGTGTCTGAATTTTCCAAAAATGAACATTTCAACCAAATAATTGTGTTCAATTATTACTTTGGTATTGCTTCAATTCTGTATTAACAGATTGCAGCACATAACCGCTGTAAAGTGTGATCTGTAGCCATTTGATTTTGATCTTTATCAAAAATTACATCGTTCGCAATCTCAAGAACAAAAAGCTAAGTTTTTAAAGTTATTAACAAGTAAATCTATTTGTGTTTGATATATGTGCTACTTTGATCAATGTTTTAGTTTACCTTTTTTTGCAATTTTGTAAATTTTAAATTTTTTTAGGATTTTATAGCAATTTAAGAACGTCCCTAAAAAGGGACGCTAGGCACCAAAGGCTGCATTGTTTAACCGTTGCTGATTTCTTGCTTAGAATCTATAATTTATATCAAAGAAGTTAGTAAATGTTTTTAGACTGAAAAACAGATAATAATTGTCATTTTTAAAACTTATTTTATTTTCAAAATCTAATTAAATTAAATTAATTAATATATATAAACTTAATTATACAATGTTCTTAAATATTTTCTCTTCTTTTTTTTAATTACAAAAAATACTCAAGGTAAATTTTGAAAGAAAGCTATTTCAAAAATGTAATTCTTTAAAACACTAATTATTCCTTATATTTCATTACTTTTCCATTATGCATTTAGGTGTTTATTATTGTTTAGTCTGACTGTTGGGGGGGGGGGGAAGAAGCCCTAAGCTGTTTCAGAAGCTTAGCATTTCACCTTGATGAAGAATTCAAGGATTGCATATGTGTCTGTTGTTTGGGAAAGGGGGGGGGGGTTGCAGATTTAATTTCAGAATTCCCTGAGCATGCCAATTTTGATCTCTACTGTGAGAATTTATTTACTTCTCTTGCGCTCCTACGTGATTATTTGTCTCAGCAAGGTTTTGTGCAAGAATCGGATTAAAAAATGCTCATGAACTGAAGTTACGTTGTTCAAAAAAGAAAAGAGAGGAAGTTTTGAATAAATGTCGATGACAGGTAAAATAATATTACGTTGGTTCGGTGGAATAATAGCAATGTCATAACTATTGCATTGAATCTTCATGGAGTTTATCCTATTGTAAAGGCTAAGCGATTGTCCAACAGCGAAAAGAAAGTAATTGAAATTGATGAACCAAATATATATGGTTGCTCAATACAAACGTTGCATAGGGAAAAAGATCCCATGCATCAAATATCGGGAACTACCGGTTTTTGATCCACTCTAAAAAATGGTGGTAGCCGCTCTTCATTTTTATTTTAAAAGCTGCTGTACAACATGCATTGAGCTCAAGAGAGTTGAGTTAGGTATTATGGGGCTAGTTGTTATATTGTTTTAAATAAGACTCAGGTAAGATGTGCCCATTGAAGTAAAAGACCTTATCGGAATGCAGCAAATGCAATACGTAGGTTTGCAGAACAAATGTTTTGCTGACTTTCATACTCAACAACACCAATATTTCCTTGTTCTCTGAATCTACTTCCCTGTTTATGTTAATTCCTGCTTTTATTTCTTCTTATAAATTGTCATTTTCAATATTACATCGTAGGCAGAAAAAAAATTTTGGTAAAAAGTATGTACCCTCTGGTGCCTAGCGTCCCTTTTTAGGGACGATTTTTCTTTCTTAAATAAAAAATTTATTTTTTACATGATAATTTTTTAACTATTTTTCCTGTCCATTAAACACTATTTGTAACCAGTATACAAAGTATCGTTGAAAAATAAAATATCAGGCATTAATGGGTTAATAAAGTGTTACAATTTAATATTTAGTTATAAAATTTTCCTTTTCTCGAATAAATGAACCAGTACACTTACATGAAATAGAAAATTTAGAACATAAAAGTCTGACTCTTTGCTGGTTTCCATATTCTGACAAAGGACGATTTTCATACTGTTTCAAACAAAAGCCAGAATATCTGCTGAACTTGAAGCCCAATATGATTTTCTGTTGTATCATCTGAAAGCTAGTGAAATGGGAAAGTTTTTGCTGCATTTGACCGGTTGTAGCTCATACGGTTGTTTCTGAAAATTTTGACTGAAAAGTTTGATGAAATTTCATTTCTGAGTGTTTCCAGTGTTTAAAAGCTTGTAACTCGCTATAAAGTACGACTATCTTGATGAAAAAGATGTCATTTTAAAGGATTTTTTCTGCTCTTTCGAAATATGTGCTTATTTTGTGCGTAGACCCAACAGAAACTTCAGAAATTGGTCTTTTTCTCAGAATTTTGTTTTTTTTTGCGAATTTTCTTAAATATACCATAACTCGGTTACGGTTACGAATTGACACCGCTAATGGGTGGTTCTATACTCCACTTGGGCTCTTCTATCACCCCTTTTCGTATTGCAGATTCGATCGAACTCACCCTGTATAGATAGATAAACTACTGAAGAAAGAGCAGTTCGTCTGTAAAAATGGATCTAGTGTTTCAGTTTTGCGTACATAGTTAAACCTTGAAAATTAACTAAATTTGATTAATTCATATCTCCTATTCTAATTAACGGAGAGAAAGATGCCAAAACTTTTCTTTTTCATAAAAAAAACCCTTTCCAGCGATGTATAATGTTAGGGGATGGCGGGAACTTTTCCCCCTCAATTATGCCGGATACACCAAGAATGAGACTAATTAATTAATTTAAAAATAACTAATTCGAAATTTAGAATTCGTCTTTCGAAGTGCATTTTACTGGGATACGTTCGAATTTTTGTGCCGAGTTTCGGGTCTGCAGGTGCTTTGGGGGTTTCTGGCCATCGGTTACAAGCATACGGAGCCAGTCATCTTTATTTATATATATATATATATATATATATATATATTATATATATATATATATATATATATATATATATATACATATATATATATAGATTACTTTATTTTGAATATGCAATGTGTAATTGAATCTAAAAAATCAAGCTCTGTGCCTCTCAAATTGTTTTATGAGTTTATTAGAATGTTCTAATTTATCACCAAAGTAAAAATCTGCTGAACAATGCAGATGACTTCTGTCGAAGAAACAGTAATGTCAATCGCGCTCGTGATTTAAAAAATGTTTGATAATTAGATATTTATCTGCCAGTGATATTATGTCGCATTCAACAAAAATAAGGCACTCCTATCCTCCTGTTTTGCCCCATATTCGTAACTCGTTAGAAACGCCAAGACTCCCCTCATGGCTTCGAGCAAAAAATATTCTACACACGTTTTAATTCTTTTGAGGTCTCATGTTGCTTTGAAGACGAGAACGAGAAGCTCAGCATATTAAAATCGATGAGAAAAAAGAAAATTTGAGGAATTGGAATTAAACTGGGATAAAATTGTTTAATACAGCCGTGCTCAACCGTTGTTTACCAGAAGGCCGCATCTCATATTAAGATGAATCTTGAGAGGCAGAACACATAGGGTACATTGGGTGAAGACGCCGTAGTCTTCAAAGTTGTTTTATATAAAACAGCGCATTGGTTTTATCTTTAAAAATCGAACTTATTCGCAAAATATGGACTTACAATTTAAATAACAGTATGGGGACATTCCATGGTAACTTACGTTACATTTGTGCCAATTCTTTGGCATTTAGCACCTCTGTGCAAACAAATGATGTTATATAAACCTTCTACAAGAGTGATTTATGAAAATGATAATCGAAAGCGAAATTAAAACGCAAAAATCTTTGATGCAGAAAATTTACAAAATTTAGCAGCCAAAAATAAAACAGTAACTTACGTTACACAAAGATGGAATTTTGTGTAACGTAAGTTACTGTATTAGTTTCGGCTGCTAAATTTTGTAATATTTAAATGCATCGAAGATTTTTGCATTTTAATTTCCCATTTGATTGCCATTTTCATAATCACTTTTGTACAAGGTTTATATAATATCATTTGTTTGCACAGAGGTGCTAAATGCCAAAGAATTGGTCAAAATGTAACGTAAGTTACCATGGAATGTCCCTATGGAATGATAAATATGGGCTAATTGTACAATTTTAAGCTGTCACAAAAAATATTTCTTGAAAATGAACTAACATCCTATTTGCGTAGCTAATTCTTGATTATACAATACAGCTAACGATTTGTACCATTAATTAGTTATGTAAACATGCATTTAAACTGATATTTTTTCTGCTTTTGTAACAACTTAAAAAGTAATTTAATTTTTAGATATTTTTTGGTTTACTAGCAAATATGTCGACTGAAAAAAAGAAGTGGCGTCTAATAAATTTATTTTTACTCACTACCGGCGATCAATATTTTGGTCAAAATCATAATTTTGGTTATTATCGATCACGAATCGCTGGTCAGCTAGTAGTATATTTATTTTATTAATAAATTTTGAGCTGGCTTTTGGCTCTTGATTTAGAAATACTGCTTTAGGCAGTACAATGGAACAATGTCCTATTTTAACTCCAACTTTCTCCACTTTTAAATAAACTAGTTTTAAAACAATGCAAAGTTAATACGTTTTAGAACAGCGATATTTGAAAATAATTTCTGATGGACGTTGGTTTTAAATGAGGTGTTATTTAAACTGGAGTATAAACGGCATTTACGTGCATCAAAAGAGTCCATTCAAAAGCCTATTTATCTGCTGGTACTATTATATATTATTACTCTTTAATATTACTTTTGAGTTGTAATCTGAACACATTATTCTGAGTTGTTATACCTCTGAACATGTAATAACACTGACATTACCAAAGCCTACCACTTGTGGATATTAAAAATTAAAAATAAAAGATTATTTCTTGAAGACCTCCTATGCTTTGCTAAGTTTAAATGAACATTTATTTCTCCTTTACATCCAATGCTTCCCATTTTTAATCCCTTAGTGTTATTATTATTATTTTTTCACTTTATAACTTATTATTTTCAAAGCATCAAACAGTTTTGAAAAGCATTTTTTATTTCTCGGATGTGTGCTATCGTTATAACTAGAGTACGGATGCACTAAAAATTATAGAAATATGCAGTCAAATCTGTACTAACATTAAAAAATATATACACTAATAAGCTTTTACTCGAGTACAGAAAAGTTGTCACAACTGAATCAAAATAATTGCCTTTTTGCTTTTGCTTTTTTTTAATTAAAGAGATAAATATATATTAAATCAGTTATTAACCCACAAAATGGTACGCAATTAATTAGTTACCGCAATAAATCCCAATATGCTCTTCAGGGTTTTCTTCTGCTAGGCGTTGCATTTTGTAATAGACTATCAATTAAACATGAAAATATACTTTTCAACTTCTGTACTGTCTGTTTGCGTTTTGTGCGCCTGGCAGCCACGGACGCTTCCATCTGAAAAAGGGGAGATAGGTTTAGGATGCGCACTTTCCGATGCCTTCAGCTTTTAATCGCTTACTACTTCCTCGTTGCTTTTCCCCCCTATTTCGTGAAAGTCCGAAGAGACTTGGCGCGTGCACAGATGCTGTGGAGGTCGCACGAAAAAATTTTAGACAGTAGATGTTCTGAGTTAAACACAAACATCATTCGCTCTAACCTATTACACGTTTATAACTTTCAGGGTAGCTCGTGGACCCCTCCTGTCACGTCTTTTCTTTTCTTAATGGCTGCCGGAAAAGAGAGTTTATTTCAACGAAATGGGATCAATTGGGTCGCTCAACTCTCTTTGTGACGAAACTAATATTTGATTTTAAAATTTCTTTCAAAGTTAATACGATTCTAAAAACAAATAAAATGCCAGTAACTTGCATTTATATATTTTTTAAACAAATACCGTAATTATGCATTTATATGCACTAACGCCAAAAAAGCTAAAATATTTAACTGCATATGCACATATGCAGTTGCATAAAATCAGTGCTCAGGTAATAACTATTTTTTTATTTCATAGATTTTCATAAATGAGTAAGACTTATTGTGGCAACAGCAAATAACTATGTAGAGAAAAATACAACGTTAAGGAGGCACAAATAAGCAGGGATACTGCAAGTACACGTGTTTCGATCGTATGCAAGGTACGGCCTTTTTCATATTGCAAAAATTTTCTTTGTTTTGGCATTGAAAAAGAGCATTCTTGTTAACGCCGAGCACGTGTCTGCAGTATTCCTGTTTTTATTGCTGCCTCCTTAACGTTGTAATTTTTCTCTACAATCAATAGCACAAAGGTAATTTGTGTCAACTTTTGTATACGATACCTAGTTTCATGATTACAACAAACCTGAACTGGTACGAATTTATACATTTTAAACCTCTTCTGAGTCGTTTAAAAACTAAA